>JBBMFX010025363.1:0-12243 GCA_037832545.1 Rhabdalestes septentrionalis | reverse complement strand
CATCGGCTGACCCTGACTCCAAAATATCGGCATCGGCATCGGCTACTGAAAAACCCATATCGGTCGACCTCTAGTGTAGATATGTAATAAATGTGTTTACACATTAACACATTAACACATTAACACATTAAGTATTAAAAAACACTTTAAGAACCTAATCACGACCTAAAATGTTAAATTAACACCTACAGAGGTGAATCAGTCTGGATTCATTCATACCTACATGGCAGAATGGACAAATTTGATGGGATGACACCTGCAGAGATGGATCAGGCTGATTTAATTAATACCCACATGGCTGAACGTGAAAATTTTATGTACAGAATGTATATATTAGGGTTAAATTTAACACCTTAACATTTGAATTAACACTTGAAGAGTATAATTTACACTTTAGCAATGGAATCAATGTCAACAATATGGATTTAACACCTACAGGTGGGAATGGGCTGATTTACCCACCACCTGTGATGAAGGGACACATTCTGGGAATTAATGCCTAAAGTTTAGAATGAATTTTACAAGAACAGATTTAATATTTTGATTTTTGCTTTGACGCCTTTAGCTATGAATTAGCTCTTTTCAGAATTGAATGAATACCTTAAGGGTCGAACTGACAGCAAGAAAGTTGAATAAACTCTATTAGATGTGAATCAACACTTCAGGTTTGCATATAATAAAGAATTTTTAAGTTAATAAAAAACTGATCGGACCTGACTTGAATAAAAGATGTTATGGAAGTGATCGTAATGACCACTGAAAGTGAATCCCAAGTGCCAAAAACCTTCCATTATTTACTCTGTAGCAAGCTGTGGATTTTAATTCAACTGCATGCATTCTTAATGCCTGTAACAATGGAGGTTAGGATGTAATGTAACTTGTTTGGAATATTCTCTGCCATCTCTGCCATCTGTGCATGGAAAGATTTACTAATCTTAAAGACTTTTTGCTCCCTTATGAAATACCTTATGAAAAAACTTTTTCAATTTACAGTATAAAACCTGTTGATAGTATACATCATTGCATTATTTTATATAAGATTGTGATTAAGATTATGATTTTTTTTTTAACTCAAGTGATTTTAAACTGGAACATAGAGGCTTCATTTTCAACTAAATCAAACTTTCATTTGTTTAATTAATTAATAAGTAATCATTAACAAAAGTAAGTAATAAGTAATAACACTAATAATAATACATTAGTAATTTCCTTCCAAACTATGCACAGACAGACTTCAACAGGCAAAAAGCAACTACACTGCAGAAAAGCAGTACTAAGCAGTACACTGCATGTCCAAAAGCATACAGACAGACACTATTTATAATTGTAGAAATTCAGCTACTGATTCAAAAAATGACATTCCAATATGTCCAAATGTACACAGAAGCTCTACGTAGTTGCACAGATTAGCTACTGGAGCAAACAAAGCTTTTTTGGACAAAACCTTATGGAATTGCAACCTACAGGTGATTTTAAGGTTTGGAGTTTGAGGGGCGTGTAGTGTGTTAGAGGTCCAGTATCACCCAGTATCATTAATGCAATAGTGGCTGCATACAATTAAATTCTCACAGCAATTTTCCAACATCTAGCTTTGCTAGAAGAACAGAGATTGTCACCGCACCAGAGGGGGCTTCCCCTCGAAACCAGTGATTTCAGAACTTTCAGACACAAACTCCTGCAGTTAGTGTAAAACAAGCCTCTTTACTACTCCTCTAATTAATAGACCCCCCCTTATACCCATACACCTACGCACTCACCGGTCCGAGGGAACACGTCAGAGCCAGAACGAAGACCCTTCTGATCACGTCCATGTCTTCCCCTGCCGCTTCTCAGCTTCGCAAAGGACGGACAGAATCTGTCCCTCTTCCACTTCTCTATTTTTTCCTTTCGCCTGCTGTTTCAAAATATCCTGACACGATGTAACAGGACGAATAAACTTTACTGCTCGAACTCAGAGGGAGCGTGCGCACGAGAGTAGCCGCTTACGAAGTTCTGCCTCTGTTGGGAGGAGGGAGTGGGCAAATGGGGTATTTCCCAAAGCGATATCTCACATAACCTAAGCCCAAAGGGACGGCTGCCCAACAGAAGGAGCACCAGGCAATATTTATACTGGTCAGTCCCTCACCCTAAAGCAATCCACTGTGAAATGATGCGCAAGTGGAACACCCAGGACCCCCGCACCCACCCACTCTCTGCACGCATTGGAAGCTCGTCGAGGCTGCAGGCAGCAGTTGGCAATCTGAGGGAGAAAGTAAACAGGTGAGTGGCAGCAGGGAGGTGGTGGTGGGGGGCGTGGTCTCCTCGATGGTCCCTTATAATCAGGGTACCCAAGTACGCACTGACACAAGCGGTACGCAAATGCGCGGTTTCCGGATTCGCAGCGCAAATACATACTTCATTTGTGACTTTATATTACGTGCCCTGACCAACAGTATGAAGTCGTAAATTCATGTATGTACTCATTAGAGTACCATAGAAAAAAAAATTATCAACCCCTGCTGATAATTTCCTATTCAATAGGCTTTTGGGTCCAGTCCAGAAGTGCAGCTGCAAAAACTGGGCGTGTCTCAGATCCATGTAGAGAAACTGACTAAGGTTTCAGAAAGTTTCTAGGAGCTACCCTACAACTCACTAGACCCCTAATGACATGTCAGTAGGCTAAGCATGTAAAAATGTGGGTTTTGGGGTAGGAACACCCTATAGAGCACTGTACGCAATATATAGTACACCTTACACCCTATACAGTTTTACCACGCTGTACAGTACCTCTTACACACTAAACTACACACCTTATACCCTATAGAATACTGCACACACTATACATTACGTCCTTCTTACACATTATACATTACTGATAGATTTTTATGCCTTATACAGTACTGGTGGCTTTTATATCCTATTCAATAGTGTACACCTTATACAGTACATCATACACTGCATAATTTTTTAGCCTGTTCAGTAGTTTACACCCTATACAGGACTGTACATCCTATACAGTACATCTAACATTACATTACTTTTTACCTTGTTCAGTACTGCAGTGGTCCTCAACCCCCGGGCCACGGACTGGTACCGGGCCGTGGGTCATGTGCTACCGGTCCGCGGGCTGCACAGAAAAAAAAGTACAGTATTTCTGTTTTAGTTTAAATTATGTTTTATTTTGAAAAATGACCGGATATCCTTCGTCTATGACTCACTCTTGACAAGTAAAAAATAATCTTGATCATTTCACTCCGGTTCGTGACGAAGTTGGGGTCCATGGAGCAGCCCCCATCCCCCTCCCCCGGTCCATGGTAAAATTGTCAAGTGTTGACTGTCCGCGGTGATAAAAAGGTTGGGGACCACTGCTGTACTGTACACCCTATACAGCACTTCTTACACCCTGTACAGCACTGATAGCTTCTTACACCTCATAGTTTTTACACCCTATACAGTACTGTACATCCGATACAGCACTTCTTACACCATGTACAGCACTGATGGCTTATTACACCCTATACAGTTTTTACACCCTGTACAGTCAGGGTTTTTGATGACCCACATCCAGTTTGGAGAGCCAACACTGCCTGCTTGATTTCGAAAATATAAAATGAGTTCAAATGTCCAACCATTTTTCTGTAAGCTTTTTATTACATTGCAATGATACAGTGTCAGTTTTTGTACATGCCCCACCTCCACCCACAACCTTTTCTAATCAGATGACCCAAACCGTATTTTACTCCCACCCACCCTATTCATCCAATGGGTTATGGGTCAACCCATGTCAATGCTTGAAATAATGTAACACAAATAGCATCCTACTCAAAAACAAATACAGAATCATTTAAAATGTATGAATTTGTATTGATGTAATCGAAACATCAATTCTTTTCAAGGCTGCACCAATGTAGGAATTAATTTAGTGCATATAAATGTTTGTATCCCCATGGAATCCCACAATGACCCTTAATATGGATGGAACAAACAAATACCTGCAAATTTCTAGTAAAACTAAAACAGCGTGTCCAGTCATACCAGTTAACAACAAAAAAATATTCATTCAAATGGTGGTGGTGAATGGAACCAGTGGTCACTGCAGTTTTACCCACCAGTGAACCTGTACCAGTTGTATATGTTATTTTAAAGATGGTTCAATCGTATAAATATTTTATAATATCTATATTGTATAAATATTCTTACAACTAGCAGAATATTTCAAGCACAATGATATATTTCAATAAGGGAGGTTTTATAGGTTTTACATAAAAATTTTGGAGGTCTGGTTCCATTCACCACCACTTGTTAAGAATTTAGACAATGTGAGTTTCTCTAGAACTGAACTGAAAAAATTACATTTTTAACTGTTAAATATGCAGAAATTCAGCAAAATCAGTGGCACCTCCTTTTATTGATGCTTACTACTTTTACAGTACCTACAACTGAAGTGCAGTAGTTGAAAGATGACATCAAGGAAGTGCGCGAGAATGCATGATCACATATTGACAAAAGCTCATAATACGGAAAAAGGAGGTCAACACAATTTATTTCAACTAGAGTGGTGTGTACACAAATCGTCTTTGAACAACACCTATGCGCCTCAAATGACTTCCTTTCATCATCTTGCGCCACGATTCACTTTGATTAGACTACATGCCCGCCAGCATTTACTGATGTAGATCTATTTGGCCAAACATGTTCCTCAAGTGATTCTGATTGTGTGGGGGGAAAAAAAGATTTGTTTACTACACCCTATTAGCCCCTGATGAGTATTCTGCTTAAACCTGAGTTTAGAAAACTCAGGCAAGCGGACAAGTAAAGGCCCCATGAATGAGACTATGAAACGCTGACATTTGTCAAGCTGAAAGGGAAACAGTATGTAAACCAACACACCAAAGCAAACATTTCATTCCAAAGGCCCCAGAGTCAGTCGTTACTGCTGTAACTGCAACTGTGGGTGGTTCCCTGTGTGAAAATGAACCTCACTTCCCTCTTTCGTGCTATCTTGGATCCACCTTTAAGTGCCCTGGGTTAGTGATAACGCTCTGCGGCGACTCCATGACTGATTTATTGCATGTAGCTCTAGAATTAGTAAGACACACAGAGTGGTTGTCACAGATAAGGTATGTGTATGATGTAAGAAAAGAGCACTTCAGAGTAAATACTCTACTGCAAATACATTGTCGTTGGAGAACTTATGTAATGTGAAAAGTGTCTGTAGATATTTGAGACCTACTTTCCTGCAGAGTTCAGTTCCAACCTGCATCGAGATATGTTGCCCCCCCCCCCTCCCCTTACCTAAACGCTGATGTATCAGATCCAGCCAATCAATGTCTTACTAGCAGATCATGGTTAGAATAGACGTACAGAGCACTTAGATTAGATTTTCAACCTAACCTGTACTGTCCACTTCGTCTGAAGTGTATGCTTATTTACCATGGACAATCATTTTGACACGTGTCTGTTCAGTTATGATAGAACCCACTGGGCAGTTGCTGATATCTTATTGGAAATTTACAGCAGAGAATTTTTTTTGTTTTCATAATCAAGTCACATCAAACCAAGTAGGTTTGTTGTCATTTCAACCATATGCATACAGTACACAGTGAAATGAAACAGCATGACTCCAGGACCCCAGTGCAACACAAAAACTGAAATAGAAACACAGCAAGACCACAAGTGCATACAGGATGTTGGAGAGTGCAAGCGAAATGCACGAGCAACAAAATGACCAGGCAAAACATTTGGTGCAGTCAAGAGTAGCTATAGTAGGGTGACCAAACGTCCAGTTATAATAATATCTATATTGTATAAATATTCTTACAACTAGCAGAATATTTCAAGCACAATGATGTATTTCAATAAGGGAGGTTTTATAGGTTTTACATAAACATTTTGGAGGTCTGGTTCCATTCACCACCACTTGTTAAGAATTTAGACAATGTGAGTTTCTCTAGAACTGAACTGAGCAACAAAACGACCAGGCAAAACATTTTGTGCAGTCAGGAGTAGCTATAGTAGGGCGACCAAACGTCCAGTTTTCCCTGGACATGTCCCTTTTTCATGTCCTGTCCGGGGCGTCCAAGTTTCGTTTCAGAAAACGGGGAATTGTTTTTCTATTACATTTCATTGGACCATTAAATTGTTCTATTTATAACACTAACAACCCCCCACCCCCCGTGCACTAAGAAAAACCACAATTTTCCCAGGACCAAAATATTGTCACCCTAAGCTATAGTCTTAATCAGTATCATGAGAGATAATGTGGTCTAGCTGCATATAGTTACATATGCAAAGATGTAGAACAGAGGTAGACAGCAGCAAATATTACTGTACCAATATAGCAGCAGCAGGACAGAGAACGAGCAGTGCAGTGAATAGAGTTGAACAGAATGCAGTTAAAGTTGTTTGAATAAGTTGAAAACAGAATATATGTATATGCAGTGTGTATGCATTGTGTTAGTAGGAGGAGAGGAAAGTTCAGGGGAGGGTTGTGTTGGTGTTGTGTGTATGTGGGAGAGGGGGAGGGGTGGTACAGTTTTGCTAAGACATTCTCTCACGTCGGTCCCATTCTTAGACCCACAGTATGAATTGAAAGTTTGTGAACATTGCAGCATTTTTTACGTTCCACCATTGATATGACCTAAACCATCATCAGATTTTAGTTCTGAAAGTAAATAAAGAAAACCCAGTTAAACAAATGAGACCAACATAATATGCTTCATAATTTATTGAGGCAAATGATGCAATATTACAGTAGGTGATACATAATTAGAAGTTTTATTTCTGAAATTGTATCTTGACAAAAAAAGGGAAGGTTTCTCATGCATCAGACAGAAAAGTGTAACAAAACTCTCTCTAGAATTTGGACTCCAAAAAGCCATGGTGTACAAAGGCAGACTAGATGATGATTAACCTCCTCAGAAATGGTTGACCTGCAAAGAGCAAAATGTGTAATAGTTTGTGAGGCCACAAAGGAACCCAGTACAACTAAAGCCTCTCTCACATTGGCTAATGTCTACGTTCATGAGTCCATCATCAGGGGAACACATAGGTGACATGAAAACCTTTAGCATTAGCCTTGCCAAAAAGCACAAAGAGGCAGGTCCTTCAGTATCCAAAGCCACCCCATCTGCACTGTTTCCTCAATAAGTAAATGACTAACAATATCTCTGTCTCAATTATTTAACGGGGCTATCTTGATCTACTTTTAGAACTTCAACCTGATTTCATTTTCAGTCATATTTATGGGACAAAATCGACAATTCTAAAGGCTTTATAAACTTTCAAGCACCACCATACATTGTTAGAGTGTGACATTGTCATGGTGATGGATTTGCGTCATATAGGCACATATTTGTAATGGAATTCAGCAACTGCGCAAAAATGTCTATGTCAACAGATTTAATTACTGGGAAATGTATTGAGGTGATTGGGAACTAATGGCATGATACGGAAGCAGAAAATTGGCCAAAGGGTAAAAAATGCTGGAGCATTCCCTTAGTTGTTGGCTCTGCTTTTCTTTCATGATGCCGAACAAAGTGATATATCACTAAATCTAATGCAAAGATTATTATTGTAAAGGTAAGAAAGAAGGGATGTAAGTAGACAGACCACATGCTGTCCTATGTATATGCAATGAAGTACAGATTTGCATGTCTAAACCAAAGGGAATATTCTTTTGCATTGAAAATCAACCCACACTGACAATACAGAGAAAATCAATCTGTATGAGTCATACCTGTGTTATCACAGCACTGGGCAAATCATGCCTGCATTAATGCATTAAATCAGCACTCCATGCATAAAAATATTTATATGCCACTAAACCCGTGGTACTGTGGTACACATACCCCCAAGGTAAGACTGAGTGATTTCATTTAACTTTAACTTCTTGATTTCATTTAACTTATTGTGTCCTGTTCTCAGCTTTATAAGGTATGAGAATGTGATTTCATGGCAAAGGCTATTATGAGTTGTTTTAGTTAGTTCTCAAGTGGTTTTGAATAAATCTAATGAATATTCTAATATTCAAAAATCTAATTAATATTCCTTCCTTGTTTTATTGCCTCCTCTGTAGCCCATTTTAAAGTCCTAATATATACTAACTTGTATGCAGCAGGGAGATCAGATACCATCAAAGAAAGAGCTGAGAAAGTTTATCAGTCAAGCTGATAAACCTGAATGTTCCATTCGCATGTTATTCAAATTCTGTTCCACAGCATATATTCTGGTGCATGCCTGTATAAAATGCCAGAATGTCACCCTTGTGCCATTTAAGGTAAATGTTTCGGTAGCTTTGTGGGCTTTAATTTAGCAAAGCTCATTTAAATGTATGTCTTGTATGGGAACTGCACTGTTTCAGACTGTAACACACTGCAGTGGGTAGTGGGAGCAGCTGAGAAGGTTGTCGGTGTGCCCCTCCCCCCCTAAGAAGGACATTTTCAACCCTGCTGCATTAACAGAGCCAGTATTATAGTGAAGGACTGTTTCCACCCACTACACAGACACATCTCCATTCTACCGTTTTGCAAATGGTATTGAAGTTTCCGTCCTGGTTCTGCACGGCTGTGCAGCATCTTCTAACCACCAGCCATCAGGGCTCTGAACACACAATCGCACATAAATGCCTAGTTCCTGGTTGACTACCTCACTTTATGCTATTCATACAACTTAAAATGTCTACACTGTTTTTATACTGTGCTCACTCATACTACATTCAATTCAAAGCACCTGCACTCTACTGTAATCCTGTTTGCTGCACCTACAGGCACCCTTACATTCAGTCACTGTTAGAACTCTACACTTATTCATTGTGTTTTTTCTGTGAAACATCTGTGCAAAAAATCATTCCAGTGCAACAAATGCTCATGTGCAAATAACATGTATATATAATGAAATATTTTAATTTCTGGTAAAGTATGTTTCCTACGTTTCCTACAGTTATGCTGCCATACTGTCAATTTTTTGTTTATTTATTGCAGCGTTCTGTCGTCACTGGAAGTATTTAATGCTGCTTACTGCCTCCTGTGCAATAATCAGACCTACAGTGCAATACTCATCACTCCAGAAGATTTACATAATGTCCACATTGCTTTCTAGTTATTTTCTGTCTATTCTCCTTTGTTTATTGGAACCTGCACTCTTGCTGAATGTTATATGTTGCTGTATGTTGCACAGTGTTCCATGGAGAAACGTTTTCTCATCACACTTTGTACGTGTACACAGCTGCTGTTGACAGTAATGTAACCTCGAAGCTTGAACCTTACAATCAGTTCACTACTTGTTACGTACAGTTTCATTTCTTAGAGTAGCAGTGTTAGTTAAAAGTCCTCCAACAGCAAAATAAAGTGAAACAAAGCACTGGTTAAATGAATTGTCAACACGTAAACTGCACTTAGGCTTCGGCTGACTTCACAATCCTAAATCAAATGAAAAGACTAGACACTTAAGACATGTAATTGCTAGATAAGATGGGAATGGGAATGAAGAAAGAGGTAGCACATCCGTTAAGAGATGAGAGGAGGTACAAACAGCATTACTCCTTTGTGTGTTTGAAAGGATTCACACCATCAATATGGCTCTTATCATCAGTTGTGTCCATTTAATGTGGCAGTCTTGAAAGGTAGCCCAAGAGCCGCATAGCATGAGGCTGAGGAGAGTTTGGCCTTGCACATGTTCCTAGTCTTGTCCTTCATGGTCATTGGTATTGGTGATGAAACCTTGCACACAGATGATGGCTAACACTGCTGGCAAAAGCATGAGAACTCTCTCTGTTGTGTTTTTTGTCAGTAATAGAATTGTTAATACGTCCTCCTGCTTTACTAATACTGTTTGTTTAAAATTAATGTTTATTTTGGAGACTTTTACAAAGATAAACTTTGTTATCCAAGGAGCTTGGGCTGTATTTTCAGCTCACCATGAATGTGGTTATGAAACTGCAGATCCATCAGGTTCAAGACAATCATGAGTTTTTGGTTTATTATTGAACATGTATTATATTATATTGTATTTTTGTCACATACATAAAATTCATTTGTTTACCTTTTATAACTACCTGCTTTATGTGCCTAAAACATCCCTTAATGGGGATCAACAGAAACTGTCAGGCCATATTGCTTTCATACGATTAGGGAATGTCAAAACACTTCAAATTTTCTTAGAGGTATTTTTGATGCCGTACCCCTAAGTAGGAGGTCTACAGTTATCTGTAAAAATCATCCATTTGTCAATGCTTTTGTTTAAATTCCAGCACAGTTCAATTTCTATGGATTGGTGGATTCTGAATAACATCTCTGGGTCAAACTTAACATATAAGAGCCAAACGAGACGTCAAAGTACATATTTACATCAATTTCTAATATGACCTTTGGCAGTTTGCCCCTGCCAAAGGGTCCAAGGGCATTCTTGTTTGCAAAAAAGCTCATCAGCTTTAGTCAAAAATCAATAATGTTCATTAAAATCTTCTAGTATGAAGCCCCTCTGAATTCTGTTTTATTGAGGTCTCTAATAAAATGTGTGTTCTGTAGCCTGTCTTTGTCGGTTTGTTCTCTTGATTTTGCAGCTGAGGTTGGCTCCATCAGAGACCAGGCCAGAAGTAAATTAAATTCATTGTCACGTATGTGACAAAAGCTGGTTTCTTAGAAATGCCAGCAATTTTTTCTATCTACATATCTGTCTTTGTCTAACTATCTATCTTCAAAACTGTGTCCTCAGCCCAATACTCCACAAACAACCTATGAATGATTGCAATACCAAAATAAACCCATTATGAAAATTGCCACTAATATGGCAGGGGTAGGACTCGTCATCAATAGCTATGAGTTGGCATACAGGTTGGAGAGAGATGGATATGTGGTGTAAAGAGATTAAATTCAACATTAACATAGGCACAACCCAAGGGATTATTATGGATTTCCAGAGGACTGGTGCTGCCCCCTTCCACTCTACATTGATGAAGACCCTGTGACGGTCCCCCATATTAAATACCTCGGGGTTCACCTCATCACTTTGCAAATGAACACCTCGAGCATAATCTGTGAGGCTCATCAACACCCTTACCTCCTGTGGAAATTAAAAAAGGCAAGGCTAAGCTCCGACATCCTCAGCTCTTTTTACAAGCAGCACTGCAGTGGGTGGTTAAGTCTGTACAAAGAACAATCAGATCCATTTTACCTCCTATCTCAGACATTCCCACCAGTAGATGCAATGATAGGGCAGCCCGCAGTCAGACAGATGAACTGTTCTTGATCTATCTATTTATATATCTGTTCATTGTTATTGACTCTAACATTTTACACTAAATGCTGAGGCCCAAAATGATGTTGTGTTATATTTTTTTAAGACTGACAACAAAGTTCTTTAGTTTTTTTGATTATCTACAATAGTTTGCATCTCGATAGAATTTGCAATGTTTCAAAATGCACCTTGAGTGATCAGACCATAAGTGGACGGCACTCAATAGAAATGCAAATTACCACCAAGACACATCACAGTCAATCCTCCCAAGGTGGTCTGAAATGCATGTATGCATCATTTGTAGTGTAAAAAACACTGTTTCCGGATGTTTAAAAACCTATCTAATGATGTTAAGTGGTGTAGCCAGTAAAGAAATCTGGGCACAAGTGATTAGCAAAACACCTTGGAGTCCCATTATAGATGCAGGTGTAAATGGTGATGTGTCTCGGCTGTCCATTCAGGATCCCAGAAACTTTTTTCAAACAGCTGGCAAGCCAGCAATGGTTTACACTGATTTTTAATTTAACACTTCTTAATACCACTTTACAGTTAATATTTCAGTAATCCTTTAATTTAAAGCCTAAATGTATATGATAGGAGGAGCCTGGTAACTGGTCAGCTAGTAACTCATTCACACATTGCCCTGATCGTTGCTGTTGTAACAAAACATGGTATTTCAATTTTTGCCTATTTGTTAGATGCAGTTTACACTGTGTTAACATTTCATGATTAACACACCAATAAATGTTTTAACATTTATTTTCGTTACTTTTTTGGAGATAAAGGGGTTTGTTCTCTCAGTTAAGATTTGCTGATGATTTAGAGTGAAATCCAATTAATTTCATTAAATTGTTTATTTGCTGTGATATTAAAGGAGATAATACTACCTTCTTTCATTTATCTCAGGAATATTACCTCCTGTTGAAGCTGCATCACATATTGTTGCTCAATATATGTACCACTAATGAACAACTGCATCTGACACCTATTGATTATTGTTGCTAGGTGTAAGGGAACAAGCTCCCTAAC
>JBBMFX010025344.1:0-12243 GCA_037832545.1 Rhabdalestes septentrionalis | reverse complement strand
CCCTCTCTCTCTCTCTCTCTCTCTCTCTCTCCCTCTTTTTGTGCACACACACACACACACACACACACACACACACACACACACACACACAGCTGATTTCCGATTTAGCACTGTTTTTCATTTATCATAAGAGCATACTATCTATGCCAGTGTCATTGTAGTTATTTGTGTTTTTGTTTAAAACTTTGTGCATCTGTTTCTGAATGGAAGACTGAATGATGTTTTCTTGCTCATTTGAATGGAATTAAATTTTACTCATTCCATCACTCACCCGTGTGACTACAGTGTGTGTTAGTGTGAACTCTCTGCTGCCTCCTGCTGCCCACTGTCAGTCAGGGAGGGGAGAGTGCACGAGAAAGAAAAAGGGACATGTTAGAAGAATTACGTTCTTGCCATTGGTTAAACACTTACAGGCTAATACTGCTTTTTTTCCAACTGTATAGACAATAGGACACGTATACATACATAAAATATATGGACAAAATTATTATGACACACACCTGTTTTTCAGGGTTTGCTTACTTCCAGGAAAGGGCAAGATGAATGCTTCAGCATCCCAAGAAATTTTGGACAGCACCATTCTACCAACTTTTCTGTTTCATCATGTCTGTGCCCCCATGCACAAATCATTAAGACATGGTTGGACGAGTATCTGGATGGTGCACTTGCAATGTGAGGCACTTACAGTTCCATAGCTGCAGCACACTCCACACAAAAACACACAATCACACACACAGCTTAATGATGTCACATATATGAACTAATCAGAAGCTTTGATTTCTAGGCAGCTGCAGACAGTGAGGCAAGAGTCCATCATTTTCTTATAGAAATTGTGGTCATTATAAGGAGACAAGGTTCCAGTTACTGCCATCTCATTTCCTTTCTCCTCCACTCACTTTCAATGTAAAATTGATTGCATTAATTGATCCTGTTCCCCGTCTCCCGAATATTAGTTTCCCTTTCTGTACTCCATGTCTCCCTTTGTTTTCTCTCCCTCCCCATACTTGTGTCCAGTTTATGTTGGGTCCCTTGTCCCCTACCTAGTGTGTCTGCTCCGTTTGTATAGCGTCCCGTAGATCAGTTTCACCTGTCCCTCATTTCCCCTTAGTTCACCTGTTCCTTGTTTGTTTCCCTTATTTAAAGCCCCAGCTGATCCCATGTTCCCTGAGTCTGTAATTGTCTTCCTCTGTCTTGATGGTTCTGTTCCTTGGACCCCGGTTCACCCCGGTATGCATATCACTCCTCCCTCCCCGAGAGGTACGCGGGGGATACGAGTGTGGGCAGAAACTTCCTCCTGGCTTGTGACTTGTTCTTTGCCAAAAATCTAGAGCTCACAGAAAGGCAGCGGATCACAACGGTGATCCAGAGGCTGACGGGGCGGGCTCAGGACTGGGCAGCTGCCGTCTGGAGGGGTGGTGGCCTCGGTACCACCTCATATGCCTCGTTCACCCACCAGCTCCGATCACACTAGGCAGGGACAAAAGAGTGGAACCAGGCTTCTGCTGCTGCGACAGGGCTCAGGGTCCATCTGTGAATATGCCCTGGAATTTTGGATCCTGGCCGCAGACAGTGGCTGGAATGACGAGGCTCTTCTCACCATGTTCTGGGAAGGATGGAGTGAGGAGGTGAAGAAGGAGCTCATGTGACGGGACACTGACATGGGTCTGGAGGAGGTTATTGGACTGGCAATCATGCTGGACCAGCATCTACGAGAGAGGTCCGGCGGGTCGACGCCAGTCTCGCGCTCCTTACCTTCCCGCCGAAAACACCTCCAGCCTCGTCCATCTCCACCTGCCACCGTCATCCCTGCCACCGGCGAGCCCGCTCCCGAGCCGATGCAACTGGGGGCATCCCAGATTCAGCAATGCCAGCAGAGAATCAAGGCAGGGGTCTGTCTATACTGTGGTAAAGCGGGGGCTGCCCCGGCTCAGATCTCTGATTTTGGTTTATGTAATCAGTTTATGTCTGTTGCTTTGTCTGATTTGAACCCTGTTCCCTCTGTTTGTGCACTGATAGATTCGGGATCTGCTGAGAATTTTATTTCACAGTCCCTCGTGTCGTCCCTCCGCATTCCTACCTGTCCCTCGGCCAAACCTGTTACAGTGCATGCCCTTGATGGTCATCCCATATGCAACACACCCCTGAATCTCATCACCGTACCCATTTCCCTCACTGTCCAGCACACCCACACAGAGACCATCACATTTATTGTTTTGCCCCAGTCTCACCACCAAATTATTCTAGGGACTTCCTGACTCTTGTCACATATCCCACACATCAATTGGCAGTCACACAGTATAGTTTCCTGGTCCCCTTCCTTTCACGTATCCTGTTCAGTTCCCCGGTTACCCTTGCATTCCGCCACCAAAGAGAGTACCCACTCCGAAACACCCGTCTTCCTCCGCACCGACCCTGGGACTGCGCGATCGACCTGATTCCAGGAAAAAACCCTCCTCGGTCATGTATTTATCCATTGTCTGAACCAGAAATTAAGGCAATGGTGAAGTACGTGGCAGAGGTCCTGGAGCAGGGTTTTTTCTGGCGATCGTGCTCTCCCGCCTCCACCAGCTTCTTTTTCGTGAGAAAGAAGTACGGGGGTCTTGGGCCGTGCATTGACTAGCATGGGCTTAATGACATCACTGTGATGTATACTCAGCCTCTACCCTTAATCCCGGCGACTATCGAGTGGCTTCGGGGGTGCCGCTTCTTTACGAAGTTGGATCTCTGTAGCACATACAACCTTGTACACATTAGGGCCGGTGATGAATGGAAGACCACTTTTAGCACCGCCTCTGGCCATTTTGAATATTTAGTGATGCCTTTTGGCTCGGCATCAGCACCTTCTGTCATCCATGGGTTCGTAACTGATGTCCTGCGGGACATGTTGGATCGATTCGTGATCGTCTATGTAGACAACAGTGTTGGGCAAGTACCTTTAAAAAAGTAATTAGTAATAGGTTCTAGTTACTTCTCACATATAGTAACTGCGTTAGTAACTGAGTTACATCACTATAAAAGTAACTAATTACCAGGCAAAGTATTTTTTGCATTACTTGAAAAATAAATCAAATTTAATATAAAATAAATATAAAACATTGTACACTAATCACCGACGCAGAGAGACGCTTGTCTGCTGGGCAGAAGCTGTACGTAACATAAAAATTTTTGCCTTTAAACTCATTGAGGGAAAAGTAGCGTTTAAACTTCCAGTTTGCAGAAGCTGCTTTTGAACTTGGACTTGCCATCGTTGTGACTCCTGGACAGTGGCGGTTCTACACTAAAATCACCAGGGGGGACGAGGGGGGGTCAGTGTGTTTTTGGGTGGCACATATGCGAACGGGGCGACGTAGTGGGGGGTTACGTGTGTGTGTCAGCACGTGTGTGTCAGCGCGTGTGTTTTATTGTCAGTAATGGTAACGGCGTTGTAACGGGGGAAACAGTCATTGGTTTGATTACTCATTACTGAAAAAAGTATCGCCGTTAGTAACGCCGTTTATTTATAGCGCCGTTATTCCCATCACTGATAGACAATATCTTGGTTTATTCCCATTCCTTGGAGGAACACGTAGAACAGGTCAGGAGAGTGCTCACCTGCCTCCTAGAGTACAGGTTGTATGTGAAGGCCGAGAAATGTGAGTGCTATAAACAGGAAGTCACGTTTCTCGGTCATCGCATCAGCCGGGAAAGAAACGCGGAACGAAAATCCATAAAATGCGCAGCTTAAGCATGGGATGGATGGGCCGTAACCAGCAACAGCTTATTTGCATAAAAGGGAGAGAGCCCTGAAATGGCTCGTTTTGAAAGAGACTGAAGCTGTCAAGAATTAAGCTGGTGATATCTCTTTATGTGAGAGTGATTCTGTGCAAAGAACTTCATGAACATGTTTTGTATAGCCCCAGACCTATTATAACTGTTTTTTTAATGTTTTGCATATTATGTTTCCTCTAAAATCAAAAGGGTGTAGGGAAGCATAGTGGGGGAGGCCAAAACCATCTCAAACTTCGCATTACTGGGCATTCTGTGAGCAACCAAACTAATTATGGCTCAGTATTACATTGTAGTTCTCATCATATACACCAGATACCTGGTTCAGCTCAATCAATTCTTCAGCAACCTAGGTGTGCTTTTAATGGAGGTTCACAAATCCATGCAAAGACCAGAGGCCTCAAGGAGAAATATGAACCCCAACCCATGTTATTCTAACCAGCCGAAAAACTTGTTTCTTACAAAAATAAACTTGATATTGCTTAATGCGTTCTTGATTGTTTGCATTTAGACTAAGGTTCACTTAATTTCAGGTCCTTTACTTTTCAGATAAATGGCTTCATAACAGTCATAGTATTTTGCACAGTACTGTATGTCATTTATGTCTTACAAGATCCCAAACACTCAGCTATGACAGATCCATCAGAGAACACTATAATATAATTATGTTTATTGAAATAAAAAACACATAGCAATGCAGAATAGGGAGTAAGAATTCCAGAATTCCTTGACATTGTATTGTGCTTAAAAAGTAGTAATATTCCTCTAGTGAGTATTCCTCTCATTTCCTATGGTCTAACTCACCTCCAGTCTGATGTGTAGCACATCTTGGTAACTCCCCTCTTCAGACACCTTCACTAAACCTGGCAATTGCAAGGTGAGCAAATCAAGTCTTGAGATTCAGCTGAACATCTTTCCCCCCAGATATCAATTCATCCGAATATATACCTTTAGATTCACACTGATAATCGCAGTAATGGCCCCAAATTCAATGCAATCCTGAAGGGGGGAAAATGATCGCAAAAGTGCAGAGAGACCAACACTAATATTTGATCATGAAAATGAATAACCAATTCTAGGGTAAATATTCGTTCCTCCCTATCACCAAACCATGAGACAAGGTCCACAAGCAGAAAATGTGTACTGGAAGAATTTGCTGCTGCAGATTTGTCAGACTATAGAGGGTGCTCCAGAGTGAACCCAAAATGAATGGGTACTTACATTTTTTGCGCAAAATTGCATTTTTTAGACAGTTAAACCATTTTATACTGATGAATGTGCACGGTTTTCTTAACACAACACAACATATTTCAACACTGCAATCACATTTAAAAAATAGTATTTAGGACAATTTTTACAGTGCCTGATTAGTTCATTTACCACAATAAACTGCGGTCACTAGATCATGTGCTCCCTCTGGCCTCTTGCCATCATCGTTTTTGTGATGAATAGGAAGTGACCAGGCTCCACTTAAACAGGCTCTGGCAGCACTCACTTCCTGAATCCATTCTGCTTTCACTGACCACTTGGAAGTGCATTACACTAGCTTTATACAAATGGCCACCCATAGCATAAGGAGGATCTTGTTTTTTCTGATTTATTTGTGCTGCATTTGCTTTGTTTTTCTTGATGCTGCCTGATCTGTGCTACAAGTGACTCTTTCTATGACATTACATTGCATCACTGAACTAGCATGCCAAAAGATATTTCACAAGATCAGCTCTAAATAAAAAATCTATGCTATGCATATACATCCAAAGCAATGCTGCAGAAGCTACTAGCTAAAGGTAACCTGATCCCTTTTTTTAGTTTGATTCTACTTAGTATTATATTTTCATTCTATCTATCTATGGGTGTTCAAGTTAGATGATAAAAAGTCCATAGAGATACTCCTAAAACTTGGGGTTTATCATTAGAGGTTGTCTATGGCTGAATTGCAAATTGATTCTGCCTCGCTACAGATCATGAAACTGTGGCTTCCACACCCAAATAGTTCTCTAAAGGTTAGACAAGGAGTCCTGCAGCTTGGACTGAATATAAATTACTGCTGGCTAGTGCCGTTAAATGTAATGTGTAATGGTGGTAATGGTCCAAATCGGGCAGGCGATGCAGATTGGATGGCAACAAAGCGGATAGTGATGGGTGAATTTTTCATCCTTTGTAATGTGGCTTAATGGATTTCCCAAGGCCTGGTGCACAATGGTTTGTTAATACTAGTATTGAAACAAGCATTATTTTGCCTACCAGGCAGAATACAATGTCAAGAAAATTGTCAGAGAGCTAATGTTAGCTTTATAGCATCGCAAAAAATAAATACAGACAGTCTGACATTTCACTTATACAAAATGGATATCATTTGAAATCAATAGCATACAATAGATTAATATATTTGGACAAAATCTATAGTTTCTCATAGCTACATAAACACTGATTTTGTTTTCCAGTGTTCTGTAGATCATGTCCAACCATCCTGCATAGGCACTGAGTTTCCTATCCACAAGCATGAGGCTCAGATTGCTGCATGGCAGACCAGGGCAATCTGACCTGTGAGGAAAGCTGCAGGAGGCTAATCTCCAGCACTTCCATAATGCTCTCTCAAAGCACTTCCAGCTTCCACTGGAAAAATTGCCCCACATATTGAAATCTGGTAGAACAGACAAAAAATTCAACCGATGTTCCCATGGTGAAAAAGGTTTTTTTAATTCAAGGTGCCAAAAGGATTTATTTGGAGTGAATGTACTCCAATGAAATACCCTCTCTGGTTTCCTAAAACATTGTGTTTAACATATTTCTGTATTGTACTCTCTGTTTTAGACCCTTGATTTGGACTTCAGTTTCAGCAAATTTGAACTGAAATGAACCCAATACTTCGAGGTCATGATACAAAAGGTCAGTGCTACATTTCAATTAATAATACAGCCTATTCCATAAATGCATGAACAACTCATTATTTAGTATTTTTAACTGTAGAAATTATACTGGAGCTCTCTGAATTTGTAAAATTAGTCCAGAAATCAGGACTGTTTCCAAATCAGCAACCCTTTCCCTTCATTTGTGATGGGACAAATGGACCAAAATATTATAACCACTCAGACGATGTGACTAACGTTGATCATTGTGTTACAACTGCACATGGCAGCATGCAGTTGGTTCTTGTAGTCGACACATTGTGTGTGTAAGAAATGACCAGGCATAAAGTCCTGGCCATCTTTGACAAGACCCCAATAATTTAATCACACAACTGGGTCAGAGCATTTCCAGGATAGCAAAATGTTGTTGGGTCAGCAATGGTGATTACCTACTAACAGACTGATGGCAGAGTGTTAGATGCCCAAAGCTCATAGATTTGCTATATCAGCTGGTCGCACCATCAAAAGAGCTACTATGGCTGAGATCACAAATCCCTGCAAAATACAAGGGTGCTTAGCCACAGATCAGTCAGAGTACCCATGCTACCTCCTGGTCTCGCCTTAAAGGCTTTACAATGGGCATTATTTTTAGAACTGGGCACTAGAGCAAGGGCAAAATGTCAGTCCCATTATTTTTCTTGCATTTGTGCACTGTTTATTTGGGGAAAATAATGCACTGAGGTTAGAAGTCAAGCAAGTGAAAGGATTGGGACGATGTTCCAAGAAGATGATCTTGGGTCATTTTTGTGGGCAATTAATGTGCACATCAATCTGACATGTTTCACCAACCTAAATGTTGTAGACAAAATACTCTGGTTGCAATACAGTGCCAAATATTGCTCAGGAGTGATTCAAGGAAAATAACAATGTTGTCTAAGAAGTTGATTTGACCTCTGAATCCCACAGATCTCAGTTAGATTGATCATCTCTGAGATGTGCTGGAATTTATAAAATCTGTTTCCTCATGGCCTCATCTTGCAATGACTTCTGCAGGATCTGCAGCTACTGCAATGTTAACAGATACCTCTCTCAGATGTCCATGCTATGGTGGGTTTTAACTATTTTGGAAGCATTCTTAAGACCAACAGCCTCTTGTTTTATGCTGAAATTTATAGTATTCTTTCAGTCTTTTGTTAGATATTAAGTAACAGAGAAAGGTGTGCCAGGGAATTCAAAGCACTCTAAGGGTGAGTGAGGTAAATAAATGAATATGCAAATAGATTATACCAATGCGAAAATGTTGTGTTTTAGCCTGCAATGGCCAAACTCCCTATACTTCCTTTCATTATCTGAACTACTTACCTTTCTCTAGGGTTCCGGCGGTGCTGAAGCCTACCTGTCATCGGGCAAAAGCCAGAGAAACACTCTGGACAGGTCACCAGTCTTCTGCAGGACCATCAAACAGACAGTCTGTGCACACCCCCCTGTGGTCAATTTCTTATCTCCAAAAGACTTTGAAGTATGGGAGGAAATCAGAGTTAGGAGGTAGGTAGAATATGCAAACTCCAATCAGAAAGGACCCCTAGCCTCCCCAGCTGGTAACTGAACCTGAGTTTGAGGTCATAACTTCAGTTTCCAGCTGGGGAGGCCAAGGGTCCTTTCTGAGTATTAAGTAATTCTGGCCAAACTAACACTTCTGAAATGACCTGAGATCTCAGTGCAGTTCACACATGGACTTGCCTTAAAAATCCTCTTGAACTGAAGAGGCAATTGGCACTGATTATATAGATGTAATAAGCCAAAACTTCCAAAATGATGCACTAAAACACTTTTAGATTTAGCCTCAAGGTCACTGCTTACATCTCTGGCTTTTTCAGTAATCAGTGTCATTCACCTTAATTTACTGGCCTATAATTGTGTAAACATGGGTTTAGCTTGGGAGAATGGAGATTCAGTCATTACAACATGATTTGATTCTGTGCCTCAAATAGTCACTAAGCTGCTTTCTTTGTGTGTTTGAAAATGTGCTGTAAAGGATGAGGTTTAAACGACATACAAACACATTCGCACACACCTGACACTTGCTGGCAGGGGTTCTGTAATTATACAAATGTGGCTGCTCTGTAAGATTGTCCTTCATGCTTATCTGAGCTGAAATGCCTCAAACAAAGAGAAACAGTGTGTGTGTGTGTGTGTGTGTGTGTGTGTGTATGTGTGTGTATGTGTGTGTGTGTGTGTGTGTGTTGCTGGTAATGCTTTTACTATTAACAACCTGATGCAGTTCCACTAATCACAGAATCTCTCACTCTCTCTTTCTCTCTCTCTCCCCCCTTCTCTCTTGGAAGGTTCTGTTCTGCTACACATTTTTAGAAACTAGCGTCACCCAACCACAGTGACTGCGGTGAGTGAATGTGCAGGGCTTCCAATTAAAGAGTGACATTTGAGACACAGCCATGGGGTACAAGTGTCAAATGTACCACTTCTCCTTTCCCTTGGTATGTCTCTTTCTCTCGCTTTCTCCCTGCCCCACACCCCTACCACTCTCTTGCTCTTTAATTCTGCCCATCCCTCTCTCCCTTTTCTGTTTTCTCTTTCTTTCTCTCTCTCTCTCTCTCACACTCTCTCTCACCCTCCCTGTCTTTCTCTTTCTTCCCCTCTGTTTCTGGAGACTTTGTTGTCTGTATTTCGAGTAAAAGCCAAAGAGATCAGATCTTCAAGACTTGGTTTAATCTTAAAGCTCCCTCTGTTATCCTCTTATCTCCAAACCCACTTGCCTCTCCTCAAATACAATTCATACACTTCACCCAGGGCTTTAAAGCACAGCTGAGACAGGCCTACATCCACACACTAACATAGAGCAAGTAAGAGAGAAAAAGACATAGAGAGAAAAGAGACAGAAAGAGTGAGACAGACAGAGAGGAAGGGGAAAAGTGAAAGAGATATACAGAGAGAAGATAGACAGAGAGTGATACAGAGAAAGAGAAAGAGAGATAAAGGGGAAGTGACGGAGACACCGAGAGGAGAATGAGAAAGACAGAGAGATAAACACAAAGGTAGTGGGCTGTATGAAACTGTAGAGTGGAGGAGTGTGACTGGTGGCAGTTGGGGTGCTGTCCAGAGCTGAGGAGTGCTGAAATGTATTCAATTAAAGTGACGATATCTAACACAAACCCTAAAAATTCACATTGTTACATACCCATACCCATATTCTTTCATATTAATTCCTTTTTACACCTCTCTTTATCCCTTGGTATCTGTTACTGTGCCTTTAAGACTGATAAATGTGAATGACCTTGACTGGCTTATATCATGCAAAAATGCAGATATAACCTAGCTTTAATACTACAACCAGCTGCCTAATACTGTACAGGTTCCCCTCCACTGAAACAACTCTGTCCTGCTAAGGTATTAATTCTACAAGACCTCTGAAGGTGTGTTTTGGAATCTGGCAATCATGGAGCATTCATGGAGTTTGATACCTTTACTTAGGGGCATAAGCAGAGTTGTCAGATGAAGGACACTGTAACCCACAGACTTTAAGTACTAGATGACCATTCCTCATCTCAACTAGGGCTTTAGACATAGCAAACTGCCACTGATTTCTGATTGGTTGGCCACTGCTCACTTCCTTCACAGCTGTACTCTCCTCAGTCCAGACTGGACGGTGTAATTACATAGTGAAAGTGCTACAATTGGTGGTGGTGCACGTCCACAGGGAGAAACGGGAAGGGCAATCATGACCTTACCTTAAGCGATTCAGCTAGAATAGCAACATACTTTCTCACACACACACACACACACACACACACACACACATACAATGAAGACATTTAGAGGACAAAAAACCTCAAAGGTAGTCAGAAAAACTTCTCTAAAACTTTATTAAACACTGTTCTAAAACACTCCTCTATAACTAATTGAAAACACTTTAAGACCACAGGGCATCCTTGGGTTACGACACAGATCCATTGTTACGACAGTAGATAAGTCATTTAACCATTCTAATAGAGCTGTAAAATCATAATCTAGAACATAAAAACACAAGTAAAAATGAAAAAGACATAAATATACTGTACTTGTACACTGGGGCATGCCAACGCCCTCACTCATACTCTACATTATTGTGTTTTCTTCCACCGTGCACACAGGACCCCCAGTATTCTAAAACACTATGCCGAAAAAGTCCTCTAAACCTAACAGTTATAAACTTCCTCTACAATGCTACTGTACTAAGCTCATCTAAATGCACCTCAAAAACACTCCTCTTAAAACTCATCTAAAGACTCTTAAAACTCATCATAACACTCTTCTACAGAGTCATTAAAAAAACTAATTTTAGCACTCCTATCAAACACTCCTCTAAAAACTAGTCTAACCACCCTAAACCCCACCCCCCTAAAAACTGATCTAAACACACTTCCAAAACACTCTTCTAAAAGACCCCTCTAAAACTCCTCTAAAAACAATCTAACAAAACTAAATTAAACCACTAATATAAAACAACTTTTTAAATGCCACTTCTCTAAAACCTCTTCTAAACACACACCCAAGAACCATCTGAACACTCTTAAATAAACAATCTTCTTAAACACTCCATTAAAAACTACTTAAAATCTAAAAGTCTCACCTAAAACACTACTCTACAAAATCTTCTCTAGAAACTGTCCGTAAATCTCCCATCTCTTAACTCTCTCTGGAAAATATTACTCATCAGAGTAAATAAAAGTGCTATAATCACTCTTCTAACTGTGCAGCTCGCACCACTCTCTCTTCTGTGTACCAGCTGAAAAGTGAATTAATAAAAGCAGCATGGCAGCGCGGGGGCCTGAGCTGGGCTGAATCACTAGAGCTGCTTCGATCAGCCACAGCCAGAGTCTCGCGCTATAAAATATCTGTAAAAGACGAAGAGGCGGTGAGTCAGTGTGGAGTAACAGTGCATAAAGTTCCGCCTGAGTCACACCCTAGATAACACACACACACACACACACACACACATACATACAGCCTAGAATCACATCCACAGACACACACACACAGCCTAGGTTCACATAAACACACACACACACACACTCAGCTCCTCACTCACCCAGCCAATAGTCATCCTTAAAGACAAGCTCACACACATCCACAAACAGGGCAAATGTATAGCCTACATTATAAACAAACAAACAAGAACATAAATCAGAAAATAAACAGGTTGTTCTGTAAGCACAATAGGATGACAATGGTGCTTATCATTGTTAATTATTAATTTTGTTTTCATTGCTGTTTGATCTGTGACCTTGTAATATCGTTAATCATGAATAGCTATAAGAAAAGAAATATGACTGGCACACACACACACAGCTGCACAGTGGAGAGAGACAAAAGGCGTGTGGGGGGGGGGGCAGAGGCAGGGACTACGTGACGTCATACATACTCAGCTGACACACGCTTCTCCCCATGCCTCAACTGGCCAGGACACACACACACAAAGACAGCGCGAGCAGTGGGCTGCTGCAAAATGGCAGAGGGTTTTGTGAGCAGCGTGTGAGCCGGTGTTTGTATGTGTTTGTGTGTGTGTGTGTGTGTGTGTGAGTGAGAGAGAGAGAGAGAGAGAGAGAGAGAGAGAGAGAGAGAGAGAGAGAGA
>JBBMFX010025327.1:0-12244 GCA_037832545.1 Rhabdalestes septentrionalis | reverse complement strand
CAGGGTGTAATTTGGATTTGTCTGTGAATGTTTTTTTTACTTTGAAAGGTTTGGCTACCATCCACTTCCATTAAATGTCTACCAGACTGCAACGGCTAAAGCTAAAAATCTGCGTTTGTGTTCTGCTGAGGAAACGTAGTCACCTACATATTGGATGCCCTGGGGGTTAACAAATAAACATCACATTTTCATTTTTGAGTGAACTGTCCCTTTAACTGTGCAGAAATGAGTAACAAAATTGCCCAACAGCATAAACTCCAGACAGTGTCTGTGAACAGTGAGTGAAGCATACTATATGAACAAAACTAATTGGGACACACCTGTCTTTCAGCGTATTTAGTTTGACACTACTCGTTTGGCGGTTTTTTTTGTTTGTTTTTTTTCCCACACACTACTCTGAGGACATTGTCCACAAGATGGCGCAAAACCTCCTCCTTCTCTTCCTTCCTTGCAGAAATGGGAACAGAATTCAGTAGGAGGATTCAAGTGAGCGTTGTGTTATTTCGGTGCTGTAGTAATTGCAATGATGTTGTACTGTGGCATAAATATTGTAATAGAATAGTGTCGTTATTTCTGTGGCAACTCCCACCCCTTGTTTTGATTGTAGAATGACACTCTACACGCTCAAGAATGCAAAATACTTTTTTTGTCATGTGACGTTTTTATAGGACTTTAAGATTAATAATAAAATTAATTACCTTGCTGTGTCCACAGAAATCCCCACTGCAACCCATTCATACTGAAACGCAAGTTACAGGTTGTTTCAGCCCAGACTGCCTTTTGAATAGATCAGAAGTGTAGAACAGTTTAGCTTTATCCCTGAGTTTAATTCTGAGGGATAAAGAGATGTTGATCATGTAAAGATAAAAGCTTTTGGTACATGAAACCAAACGAACAACTTAAGTGGACCTCAGGGGGGTAAATGGAGGAAATATAGGAAATGGGCCCTTTAAATATCCATTATGTCCATCATTTAAATTAAGATGAAAAGTGGATGATACAAATGTAGGAGAAGCAAAAATGAAAAACATTAGAATAAAAACTATACCAATAAAACGTACCCTTTACAAACAATCCAAAAATATAAATATGGATGTCGAAAAAAATACGTAAGTATGTTATTGTGGAGGTAAACTTCTCAACTTACGACACTCTCCCCCTCTCCCTCTCTTAATGTAGTTTGGTTGCATGTGGCGGAAAAATACGCTGTAATATGACATATGTTTGAGGGAGATTTCCTTTTCCTTTTTCTGTAGCTTAGATTTGTTTGTATGCTTTTACAGCCGTGTTAGGTTCGGTAAGTGACTGAGGGTAGGGTGTGTTACATCACTGATGACGGAATGGATCTGTGTCATATGGGTATAGGTAAGAACACTATGGATATCTATATATACACACACAGGTACAAAATGATATGACAGGTATTGACAAAAACAGTAATAATGCACCAGAAGAACTACACATTTATAAATAGCCTATTTTTCTCTCTCTCTCTCTCTCTCCCTCTCTCTCTCTTTCTCTCTCTCTCTCCCTCTCCCTCTCTCTCCTTTTCCCTCTCTGGGTCGACCTGAGGATGAAGGGCTCCCCTTTTTGAGTCTTGGTTCCTCCATCTGAGGGAGTTTTTCCTCGCCTCTGTCGCCTTTGGCTTACTCACTAGGGGCTCAGACCTGGATTCTGTAAAGCTGCTTTGTGACAACCTGGTTGTAAAAAGCGCTATTGAAATAAAATTGAATTGAACTGGATCAGAAAATTGCACTCAGAAGAAACCCTGCACATAAGAGAAACTACCACCTATCCGTCCGGGGTGTATTGGATGTGTGTGATGTCGTTTGTTTGTGCAGATCTGTTCTGCCTGGAGAACTTGGCCTGGATTCTCTGTGTAAACCGACTGCGTGAGGCTTGAACGCGGTCCCTCCTGAGGCTGCAGGCCTTTCTTACCCACCTTTCAGTGCGGATGTACTTGATGACTGGAAAGCATGACCTTGTGAAGGACTGGGAGTTCTTTAGCATCCGCTCCAGTGGTTCCCATGTTTGGCCGTTTTCACAAGAGACAGTAACACTGCAGGTCATAACGCTATGCATGTTATGAGGATGGATTACACTTATAGAAGTAAATACAGCTATGAAAAAACTTTTGAGAAAAGCATCAGATCCCCAAAAAAAAAAAAACGAACTCCCTGTAGAGGAACTTCTTGGCATCTATCAGCATAGGATCTCTTTGATGATAGTTTGATGAGTGCTTCATGTGTAAGGATCCCTTTGGCACAAAATAAAATGTTAAAGCTAAAGACTGAGCAAAAGAAAAGTCATTGAAAATACTCTAAAGACGTTTATTTAGGTACATAGAACTGAAAAAAGCTGAAATTCATAGGTCTACTATTTCCTGCTCTTTATATGATCACATAAAGGTGTGGCTATTTATTTATTTATTATAATTTTATATTATATTATATATTTTTGTATCATTAGATCTACAGATATGTTTTAGGTACTTTTTGTTTATGCATTTCTTGGCAGAAAGCTCTGTAAAATAAAATCCATATTTTCGAAAAATAACTTGACGTAATCACCATTCCAATTCTGTTGGACTTGTTGCTATGAGACCAGTGTTATTTTCCAAAAAAACAAAACAACTCCTCCTTAGGTGATATTACCTGAATCCTGAAACATTACACAGTACAAAGTAATATGAATCAAGGGTAAGTAGTGTTTGTCTATCATTGTTTTTCTTTTAAGTATTAATTTAAATTTTATTAACAAACCATATGCTATAATTTCGGCACATATCCTGGATATGCCTGAAAATGTAAAGCAAACGAGGTGTTTTTTTTTGTTAATTTGATTACAACTGGAGGAGTTAAAAACTGAGGTCATATTTATATACACATAAAACAAATATACACATAAACAAATAGAGACCACTGCAATTTATTTCTTAATCAGCTTCTCTATGAGTATGACCATCATTCCATTCCAGTTTCTGTGAAATTCCTACACAAGCTGCTCATCACCTGAATCACGTCTTATTTAATGAGTATAAAACTCTGCTTTAATCGACACTTTCCTCTCACAATGAGACCAGTTGGATGGTAAAACACTACTAGAAGTTCGTGAAATGTAATAACTGCCATTTTGTATAAGACTGAACAAGAGATTTCTTTTATTTGAATTATGCAAATTATGTGAACACGGCATCATTTCTCTTATTTAGATTTTTTGTCATTTCCTTTAAATTGATGCTTTAAAGAACAACATTTTTATTTGGGGATTAGGATAAATCTTGTTGGCAGTTCTTAAAAACTAAGGCAAAGCTGTTCAGCTCAATGTTTGCACTTATAAAAGGTAAAACCGGAGAAACTGATATTTTTTTGCAGTGATCTCATATACAGTACATATATACAGTGTGTGTGTTTGTGTGTGTGTGTGTGTGTGTGTGTGTTATTTTTTTTCTGATGTCCACAAGATGGTGCTAGACACCCCCTTCTCTCCAGTCCCAGAAATGGGCAAAAAAGGTTTTCATGTCATATGATCATTGTGGGGCTTTTTTACTGACATATGTGACGTGCTTGTTGCATAACACAGAGAAACGTCTGGCATTGAGATGGTGGGATTTGCTTCTCACTTTCTGAAGAGGAGGAAAGCCATTGAGGCCCACTATGCCATGGATATGGAAATAAAGGTGAGCCAATTTACCAACCAGGAGCTCATAGTTCAGTAGAGACAAGATACAACCAGATCAATGCGTCTTGGCTACTTTAATACTGATCTTCTTTAAAAGAGGGATATCTGATATTTTAGTCTTATTTTTTTCATTACAATTTCCCAATCTCTCTCTATTCCTTAGAAACAGGTGATTTTGTTGCTCTGTCTATAGGACTGGAACACACTATATGGACAAACCTATTAGCCCACAACTCTTAATTATTGAATTTCGGTGACCCCTTACATGCAGTGAAGGTCGATCTTAATGCTTCAGCAGACCAAGACATTTTGGACAACACCATGCTTCCAAATGTGTGGGCACAGTTTGGGGAAGAACCTTTTCTATTCCAGCATGACTGTCCCAGTGCACCAAGCAAGCTCCATAAAGAGATGGCTGGATGAGTTCAGTGTCCATACAGAGCCCAGACCTCAAATCCACACAACACCTTCCCGGTAAACTGAACAGGAGGCTGCGAGGCATCAGTGCCCAACAGCAAAAATCCTCTACGGCACAAATTAAAAAGAAATGCCTTCCGAAAGAAGTGGAAGCTGTTACAGCCATGGGGGGGATCAACTCTATATTAAAGTCTGTGTATTTGAATGCAATATTATAAAAGTCCCTGTTGGTAAGGGTACTATATGTCCACATAGTGTATATAAATTATATCGCCCCATTCAGTGCATAAAAAGCAGGCTGGGCTGAGACTCATACCTTCAACAAGAATGGGTTCAGGTTGAAGAACAAACACGACATCACAAAAAAAAATATGTACTATTTATAACTGGAAATTAGACTCTTTTAGTTTTCAAGACAGTAAAGCAGCAGTTATTACAGATTTTGTGTCTGAATTCGTACTGTTACACAGTACACAAACAGATGCTGTGACCTGGTTTGAGTCTCAAGATTAGACCCAAATATTACAGCACTGGCTTAAGATGAACATCACAACAAAAGCAATAAAACTGCTCCCATTACAATAAATGTAAACGGAATGATGCTGACCAACCCACGAGGTGTAAACCCATAAAGCAGAAATAAACTCCTAAAAGAAGCTGGGACCTTCTCAGAATGAATGTTGCTACAACTATGATGATGGATAATTCAATGCAATTCATTTCAATGTTATTTATATCACGCTTTTTACAACCAAGTTGTCACAAAGCAGCACTACAGAGTCCAAAGGCAACACAGGCGAGGAAAAACTCCCTCAGCTGGAGGAAGAAACCTCGGGAGCAACCAAGGCTCAAAAGAGGAAGCCGTCCTCCTCAGGTCGACCTGGGGAGAAAGAACAGGGTGTCTTTATAGGGATAAATGAACAAGATTTGTGAGAGATAGGCCATCTATGACTAAAAGTGTTGGTACCACTAAGTGTCCAAAGGGGTGATTTTGTCGGAAGAGTAACTGTGAGTCTGTACTCCATAAACAATGGGACCAGGAGCAAAACTCTCCGCTGGAGATGACCACAGCAATATATCAAATAGGAAGCAAAGAATCTGCTTTGGTATAGTTTGTGCATTTTTTTTCAGTTTTAGGACTGCAGTCACAAGTTTCTGATTAAAACCAGTTTAGCTCGGTATAAAATAAATTAACTTGCATACTAGATGAATTAGCTTAGTGAATACTTCATGAACAGGGTGATGAACAGACAATCATTATAAATTGTAAACTGTGTGCAAAAATAATTGCTAGATTATTAAATCATGAATATAATCGAAAGAGACATTCAGGTTCCTGCAATATTAGAGTGTGGCTGTTGTTTTTACAGGAACTTGAGTCCACTTTACGGGTACTGCAGTTTCAAAAAGGCAAACAGAAAGAGAAAGTGGAGAAGATGAAGGAACATAAAGAAGCGTATGTCCAATTCTTCAAGGTGCAAAGGCTTGTATCTAAACTATTATCCAGAAGTTTGAATGTTTTTTGCTATTTTATATGCAATGTACATTAACAGCACATTGAAGTAATGCAAATTAGAAAGTGGTGTTTTTTTCTTAATTTTCATTCAACTGATTATTCGTCTACTTTTTCACGTCTTCAGCCTGTCAATATTGTTTCAGGACAATGAGATCAAGCAGACTCGAGCAATAAGGAAAGTGGATTTGGAGAGGAGACTGACCATTCAGAAGCAGGATGAACTTCTGGCCCTGCAGAAAGAGATGAAAGCTTTGATTGATGAAAGGGATCAACTGGCGAAACGTGTTAAGAGGAATGCCATTTATCACCAGTTTTTGGAGAAAGTGGTGCAGGCCAGCGATCAGGTTGGTGAACAGTGAACAGCAGTTATTATGTAGTTTTTAAATCTGAATAAAAACTCGAGCCCAGGTGTACATGTGAGTACAGGCGCAGTGCAGAACATGCTTTGAAGTGTTTGCATGCTCCTGAACAGAGCAAGCTGCACATATCCCTCCCAACACCTGCACGCTCGAGCACGGAGGTGATATAAGCAAATGGTCTGCAATCGCGAGACACAACAGACAATGAAAGTTCAGTGACAGAGAGAGAAAGGTGTTAATAAATCACATTTTTTTCCTTCCCAACACATTTGACAGGGGTGTAATTCAATATGAAACAGCAACATCTACATGAAAACAGGTCGACCTGGGGGGGGGCTCTTGAGCACCTGCTTCTTTTCCCTTGGGTACCCCAAGTGCCCTTTTTATTGAGGCTTTATTTAACTATGTTAGCTCCTTATTCGTAGCTCGAAATTTTCGTCCCACCTTAAATACTGTGCTCCGCTATTTCGCCTGTAGGGGGAACTGAGGTTTACAATCAGAAGTACATTGCCTTTTTCAGAAATGCATTTGGAGTAATAAAAACCTTTTTAATCGTTACATGGCAATGATACCATTCTACTCAAAATCTTCTGCAGTGTCTATTCTGCAGCTTTAGATCATAGGAACCTGGCTCATAAAAACATGAAGAGCAATTTCCAAGCAGGAAAATGGCTTAAATGCTTTGGTCCACTGAAAACACACTTGTTCGGGTCAGAATAGGATGTGTAAAACTAGTTTCACTTGTTACTTGTTAGGACCAAAATATTCTTGACTGTTAAATTCACATGGGAACTTTGCTCATGTGCACATTAGCTTATAATATATGACAGATTCTTGGCAAAAAGAAATGGGTTAAATGCTTTGGTCCACTGAAAACTCACTTGTTGAAGGTAAAATAGGATGTGTATAACCAGTATCGCTTGTTACTTGTTGGACCAAAGCATTCAACCCATTCCTTTCTTGCCAAGATATTACCATGTATTATATGACACTGTACATATAAGTAAAGTTCCCACGTGAATTTAACTGTGAAAAATGTTGAATGGTCCAATCAAGTAACAAGTGATACAGGTTATACACATCCTATTCTGACCTAAACATGTAGGTTTTACCGTGTACACTATAGTCGATCGCACACAGGAGTGTTATTATGTTCACGCTGCTACGTTGTCTGGAAGCAACTAAAAATTGAAACAAACGAGCATGATGTGAGTGCACTGTGCAACAGCACGACGAAACAGTTCCTATCTGTTTATTAACTGCACAAGCAGTGGTGGCCATTAGCTGCCAGCTAATTGGGCAAAGGTGTCATGGGTCTGTAAGTCTGTCCACCGTTTTAGGCAACATAATTCTTTTAACGTAAATTACAGGCCTTTTTCCCCGCCTTTCTGGGGGGCTTTTATTCCACTAAAAGTTATCTAATATGCATATCCATATAATTGTGGGTTATTATCATTACGATATTTTAAAAACATTGCATTTTAAAGAAAATACATCCATCCATCCTTTTTCTACCCCTTTATCCCGCACTCAGGGTCAGGGTGAGGCTGGAGCCCATCGCAGCTGCTACAGGCGAAGGCGGGGTACACCCTGGACAGTCGCCAGCACGTCGCAGGGCCATAAAATACATTACGAAACATATTATATTTGATTTATATTTCACATATGACAAAATGCTGATTCAACAGCAGCACAATCATTGTATCGCTACAGTTTAAACCTTTAATAAGCATCAGGTAAAACACAGGCTATGTTTGCTCTGATGAATGTGGTTCGTTGTTATTCAGCCAGTTTCTATGTGCTTCTTTTTAAAATTTGAGCACCCGTCCCTTCAAACACCCCCACATGGCCCTGTTGCAGCTATTTCTAGATCAGTGAGGTAACACTCTGGACCTGGAGGTCCAGAGTCCAGCAGAGTTTGACAGTTTCCTTATACTTACTAAACCTGGCAGTTAACAGGTGATTTAAATAAGTGAGTGAGGTGAGCAGGAAAAACTGTGCTGGACCTGCGGGAGCAGAAATGTGCACCCCCGTGCAACAGGTTCAGACATGGGTGTCGTCGCCGGTGGTGTGTGTATTCTCCAATCAATTAAGCGAAGTGGATTCTTTGGCTAAAGATTTAAGATTCAAGATTCATCTGGGGTTTCCAAACACCCCCACCCCCTAAAAGGACGAGACTTTGTACGCATGTAGCAACCTCCCCCACACACAAACCCTGCCCCCATGCACAAACCCCGCCCCCACGCGCCCCCCTCACATTAAAAATGCTTCTGACGCCCCTGGGTTCAGACCTCTATCTAGCTACTGTCTACACCACCATTGTTTACACCACCAAACCAGTGTTTTGAGAACTTAAAGCAAGTATACACCGGGTTTTAAAAGGAGGGAAATACACACAAAACCAGCCACTCCAAGCAAAATATTCTGTATAATCAGCCATACATGTGATAAATCCACCACTAATTTGCACAACCTGACTTTAAATTCATATATACAAAGGAGATAAATGTTTTATCCTGCTCAAAGGCTTTATACATTGATGGTGCATCCCAGTCCGTCCTAGCAGTTTCTTGGTAACTGGACTACTGTAGGCTATTCAAATGTTTTTAAGGGAGATTTCAAAGCCTATGGAGTGAAAACGAAGCAAACTTGTATGGAGCAGTGAACTGTCTGCCTTCGCAGCCAAAAAAGGTCCAGTTTGACAGACATGTTACTGCAAAATTATAAATATTCATGGCAGATGTCTTCACAAAAAATAGATGGCTGTATGATTGATATATGTTATAATGTAATGACTTATTGTTATTATTAAGACCTTGAAATATTGAATAAAACTAAACATGCTGTCTCGTGCCTAGGCATTTCAATCTACAATAAAATAATAGTAATTGCTTAGCTAAACATGCTAATCACTATGAAACACAATGTACTGAATTTGAATTAGGTGGCCATTAATTTGTAAACCGTTCCCTAAATTTTACCTTAAAAGTGGATTTAAGGTGTGAGTGTGAAACCCCTTAATCCTAAACATAAGAAATTTTCTTCAGGAGGCTCAGTTATTTAAGGGGCAAAGTTTAAATATAAGGGAAAAATTCAGTAGTTTTACCCCTTAATCAGACTTAATCTGTGCACTTTTCCACTTAATTTTCCTTATTTTCCTGGAAATTAAGGTCAAAATTAAGGTTATATTCAGGGGTAAAATTAAGGGGTTTGGTTTCGTAGTGAATGTGGAAGGTGTTAGCATGATAACATTTGCATAATGTCAGTTTGTGGCTAATGTTGTTCATGCAATGCTTTTATGAATGAATGGTTCATTTAATATGACTTTGTTCTGAACATTTGGACAGTAATTAATAAGCAACCCAGCTAATGAAGAATCCTTTCAGTTTCAGAACGTGGATCAGGTGATGTCCCGCTATGAGACATTAAAGCTAATGCGGGACGAGCTGCTGCAGAAGACTCAGCGTAACCACGAGAGCATCGAGGAATCCCAGGCCCAGCTGGCCCACTTTACCCAGCAGGCCAGAGACACACTGCTCCACTTCAACAACACTCTGGACCAGCTAGAGTGTCAACTGGACAAGGCCCGAGCAGACGCCATAATCTGGGTAAGACCAAGTTGAAAGCACACACATTAGTCAAGTACCTGTAAAATGGGACTGAAACCAAAATGGTACCTCCCTACTTGCCAAACTTTGTCTTCACACTGGAACATGTCAGGACTCTTTTTATTGTTTCATAAGTATAAAGTTTTCAGAGTAATGAGCCATTAAAACCACGGGATTCCCACAATTCATATTGCTTCCTTTAACGCTGAAAATGATGCTTGTTCTTTTCTCGGGGCGAATATTAAACTGTCAAGTCTATCAGGTCTTTGTTAACATGCTACTACCATTAAAACACCAGATCTTACCAAATAGTGATCCTGTGTATGAAAACTGTTATTACTAGTTTATCAATGCTTATAAATGATCTTTATAACAACCTGGTTATAAGTCATTTATGAATGGTTTATTAAGGTAGTCTTATTGTAAAGTGGCACCTCATCTCCCGTAGGTGTTCAGTTAGTTTGAGATCTGGTAGGCTGATTGGAATCTGAAGACATCAGCTGACCCCTCTGGGGGACCCTATTATCCTAACGGAGATCTAAATATTTAGACATTTATTGCAATGGTTTGCTTTGGCCCTGCCCTCTATACAGAGGTATTCAAACTCTATTGCCCTGAGGCCTCCTTGCCAGTGTTGAAGGATGTGCACTCGGAAATATTTGGCCCATTTATATATGTCTTTCAATTGCCTATAAAATTTCCGTCCATTTGAATGACTTTTATATTACAGAAACAGGCCAATACATTTTATGTGCTGCATATTAGTCAGTCACATGTAAATGAAACAATTAAGAATGAGATTTATGTAATAATACCAATAAACCCAATGTGATTTGAATAAATAATGGCTTTTATTAAACCTGATGTTAAACATTCTCATAAACTTTAACTAAATGAATCTTGCTTGATACAAAGCTCGTCATATTTAAATAAGTTTTAACTGATTACATTTAATTGTTTTCACAATTGACAGATTTATGCTGCTTTTAAGGAATTAGAATAAATAAATTCTACAAATAAAATTTTTCGTTGTGGGTTCCCTCTCTGATCAGTGGGAATGGAAATTTTGGCCTGAAGATGTCTTGATGTATGTGAATTAGACCCTGGACATTGACCATCCGCCTCTCTGCAGGCGAGTGCAAGGTGTAAATAGTTTGGATCAGTTCGGTGACTGTGACGTTCATAATTAACCCGTAGTTCCTAACAAATGGTAAATTATTGTCATACAGCAAAACAGCTCCTGTTGATGCTTGAGGTGTAAGATATTAGGCTGAGCTTTGTTTGGTGTTTGAAGTCAGATAAAATTTAATTTTAAAAATAAAGTAACCGCCACAGGGGCTTTAAAATGACATTACAAATCACAAATGCCCATAAAAAACACAAATGCTTGAATTTCTTTTCTATTATTTCTTAGAATCAAATGGAAAAATAACACAAGATTTACTCTGGTTTTATTTGTTGAAAACCGCTAAGCGTTAATGACAGCCGTCGATTGACTGTCCAGCTTTTTCCCTGTAATCAGGAGTCACAATGGGCCCACATTCAGAACACAGCTGCCAAGAAAACTCTCCAGTTGGGTACTATCAAAATGGCCACCCTTAACCTGTACCGGACTGTGAGGAAGGTGGCCAAAGACTCTTGGGAGGCACACTTTTCTCCAGAGGATACAATCAAACAGCTGGATAAGGTAAATGCCAAAAACATTAAAGGGCCAATAACCTTCATTTGACCCTTCAAATGGCCCATATCCTACATCCTAAATAAACCTTTATTGTTTATAGGTACTGTTAAGTATTGCTGAGTGACCAAGACTACTACTGGTAACACTTTATAAAACCGATTCGTGGGAAATGGGCTATTCTGCTTATTTCATCAGTACGTAAACAAATTAACATTAACTGCTCTATTAAAGCCACCTACTCTTTACCTAACAAGTCTATGCCAACACACATTACATATGTCAAAAAGGCATCCTCACTGATATGAGCCAACTTATAGTGAAACATGCATCTCTGTAAGCCTTTTCTCTGTCAAGTCATGTTCATTTATATAGCACATAATCATACACTGTCATCCAGTGTGTTCTACAGAAATAAAATAAAATGACAGAAAAAAAGAGACTGTATAAAACAAGATATAAAATAAAAGAAGACATTTTCAAGTGCATTTCCCAGCATAATCGCCTGGAAGAAACAGACACAGATTTCAAGAAAGAATGAGGAAGCCAATAAAACATCCTAAACACTAGTATCTGTCTCTGACTGTGGGATAAATTCTCGCCAATACCATCAATAGCAAACGCACTTGAGGTCAAAACGTTGGATGACTCCTGAATGCAGTGTGTGTGTCTCTTTAAGGACAGGCCTCTGAGGATGCCTTGTAACTGTATCTGTCACACTATTAAAAAGTGATCATTATATTCTTCTTGTTGGTTGCCAGATCTGTAAGTTCTTAATTATTGAGATGTCCATTCTGGAGGAAGTCAGCCGCTCAGAAAGGGTTGTCTCAATTCGTCGCTGAACTTCCAGGATGCAGATTTTTTTTTTGTTGTGCTGCAATTAATGTAGTTTTTCTATTTAAAATAAAACAACTGTTTTGCGACAAGGCCTTAAATGTTTCTCTGAAGTCTTAAATCCTCATTCGACCTGACTTCACCACTTTCT
>JBBMFX010025316.1:0-12244 GCA_037832545.1 Rhabdalestes septentrionalis | reverse complement strand
TTGGACAGATATCTGTGAGGAGTGCAAACATCCATCTATCTCTCTCTCTCTCTCTCTCTCTCTCTCTCTCTCTCTCTATCTCTCTCTCTCTCTCTGTCTCTCTCCCTTTCTCTATCTCTCTGCGTCTCTGTCCCTCTTTCTCCCTGTCTGTCTCTCTTTCTTGCTTGCATTCTCTCTATCATTCTATCATTCTCTCTCATTCTACCTCTTGTCTTTTTTCTTGCATTCTCTCCCTCTTTCTGTCTCTCTCTCTTTCTATCTCTCTCTCTGTCTTTGCCTGTCTGTCTGTCTCTCCCCCTCCCTGAAGTGGCTCTAGTACATTGATCTTGCTCTGTATAGACAATTCACCGTCTGAGACCAGAATGTTTTTCAAAACAAAGTAAGGAAAAATGGAAAACCCGCTTGATGTTAATAAGATGGGTTTTTTTCTCAGGAGAATGCGGAGGGGTGTTGTGGATGGGTTTTTCACTTTAGTGACTTTAATGGCATTGCATTCGAATACATAGACTTTTATATAGAGTTGGTCCCCGTTTGCACCTATAACAGCTTCCACTGTTCTTGGAAAGCTTTCCACAAGATGTTGTAGTTTCTGAGGGAATTTGAGCTCATTCATTCTGTAGAGCATGTATGAGGTTAGACACTGATATTGGAAAAGAAAATCTGGCTCACAATATCTCTTCCAGTTGGATGTGGCTGAGGTCAGGGCTCTGAGTGGCCAGTCAAGTTCTTCCTCACTGAACTCATCCAAACATATCTTTATGGATTTGATGAACTGGTGACGGAGCAGAGATTGTGAGCCAGGTCTTCTGATTCTACATCAGCGTCTGAGCTCATAAGTGCTCTAAAGAATGCATGAGTACAAATTCCCTCCAAAATCTTGGGGAAAGCCTTCTGAGAAGAGTGGAAGCTGTTGTAGCTCTAAAGGTGGTGGGGGCAACTTAATAATAAAGTCAATAATGTCTATACAGTGCAACTACTTGCAATGCATTTTGGAGTTTGATGAATGACAATTTCAGAATGTCACAAAGAAAGACAGCAATAACATCCCAACATATAAAGCAGGATGTCACACCTCCAGTCACGCGTCCCTGAAGAAGATGACTGATTCGCCTGATTTCTAAATTTGCTCCTCCATGGTCACAGCTGTAATTAATTTAGACAGCCTATATATGTTGAACAGAGTCTGCTGATTGTTGGGAATCTTCTTGTGTTTTTCCCAAGTGCCTAAGCTGTATTTGCTTGTAGCCTGTATTTTGTTTTGCCTGTTTTTGAACTTCCTTGAATATCCTTGAATACATTTCCTTGATATACACCTTTAATGCTTTTTAAATGTTTTGGACAGTTTTGACTATGTGCTTCTGACTGCCCTTTGGACTTGAATAAAATATTTAATCCCTTACATGTACTTGTGTACAATCATCCTTATAGGTTACACAGGATCCCCAGCTCCAGTCCTGGAACATCTGGTGTCCATCAGAGTTTGGTGGTCACCTCAGACACTCGCACTGAACCTGGCAGTTTGCAGGTGAGTTGAACTAGGAATGTTGAAGCAGGGAGATCACCAACAGTACAGTACAGACACTGATGTATTATCTGTCTGCTTAAATATATGCAATATGGACGAAAGTATTAGGACATACCTGTTTTTCAGGGTTTGGGCTAAACCTCAATGAGGGGCAATTATAATGCTCCAACACACCAAGACATTTAGGACTACAGAATGCTCTCGACTGTGTGGACACAGTTTGGGGAAGTAAGGGACCTAACACAAACCATGAGAAACAGGTGTATCCCAATACTTTTGTCCATATATTGCAGATAGCATAGATCTATTTGATGCATTCAAGACATTAAAACACATAATCACTTCAATTCAGGGCTTTAGAATCAGATGTAATTTAATTTTGTCTTATTTTATTGAATATTTATCTTACTGTGAAGATTTAAACCTGTTCAAACAGAAATGTCTCATCAGCTTGTTCAAAAGTAAGGGAATTGTGCGTTTTGCACAGGCACCTATTGGGATAGTTTATCCAGACATCATTGCACTACTTATCACAACAGAAGTATGATAAATCCACACACTGTCACACTGGCAAAGCAGGACAGAATAAACTTTTCAGCCATGTATTGTTATGTCAGTCAAATTACTCCTTTACAGAATGGCAACTTTCCATTAAAGAAAAAAACATTCATCTCATAAAATGCCTTGCCTTAAATAATGTAATGTGCTATTTGTCTATAGGTTAATGAGTGTCTTGGGTTGCATCCCCTCACTTTGTTCAGTGAAGCAGTGACCTTTGAAGTTAGGTTGTTTGTTAGCTGTCATGTTGCCAAGAAAGAAGAAGCAGTGATTAAATGAAAGGGCTAAGTGGGAAAGGCAACAGTCCATGCAGTTACTTCAAAAATTGTCTCCTTTGGGGGCTGAAATTTTGTTAATAGAAATCAGGTGGGAATCTACTAAAACTGCAGGTAGTTGCAGTTAAATTATGTTATGGTGAAACCAAGTCTGGTACCACAGCAGTCTTAAACAACCACCCAATGTCTTCTATTGTAAGTGTGTTTTGTGTCAGCTGGTGTGTGTAGAAATTGTATTAGTTTCCCATAGATGTATAGTTGTACCTGAATAACAATTCTTGAGATGTGGGGTTGAATTACCCTTTTTTGTAAGGGTTAAGAATAGGTAAGAAGTTTTAGGGGTTAACCATAGGTTCGGTCTGTTTATGTGTCTTTAGCACAGCTTACCATAGCATAAAGCTGTTATATGCATGGCTCCACAGCGACCGATATGTGTCATAATGTCACCTGGCCCTTCACTCCGTGTCTGCGATATAACATTTATAACGTGCAGACAACGGTTCAGTAAATCTGCGGCCTAAAAGCTTCTGCTCAGTCATGCTCAGTGAGGCTATCCTTCAGGGTCAGAGGCAGAACTATGCTGACTTATTTGAATTAGATATCACCTGAAGCCTTTTGGGCAGAAAGTTCCAATCACTTCAGTTACAACGAATGACAGTTATGTAAGCCAGTTGGGCTCCTGCTAAAAGCTAAGCAGCTGATCTCCTCCTGGGTTGATCTGTAGGTGACTCTGAGTCAGAGGGCTTTCTACATTCATCACGGGAGTTCCACCCTTGATACATGCACGCACACACACACACACAGACACACACACACACACACAAACACACACAGAGTGCTTTGCTAATTCCCTATCTGCTAGCTGGCAGCAGAAGAGTTCAGAGAGAACTCCCTCCTAGTGCACCCTGAGTAATCTCATGTCTTTAAGCATGTTCCCCTCAGTATCACACAGTAAATTAGAGCGTGGGCCAAAGCCACATTTTTTCTGCTCAGTTAATTGCACACTGTGCTGAGCTGGGCATGTTTTACTTGGGAGCTGATTTGCGAGCTAAGTTAATGTTTGTAATAAAACAGATTCTGTTCTGGAAACTGACTGGCTGAGCCATGTTCAAGGTTGTTATAAAAATACTCTGTATACCCAGCTGAATTCTGTAATAACACAAGAGGTCATTATAAACCAGTGTGCTGGTCATGGAAGAATAATCTACTTGGCATCAATAGCCTAATATTTTGCATGGTAGAAAAATTGTGTATTGCATTTCTGTTCATAAATGAAAAAAAAAGAATAAAAAAATTACATTATCATAGAACCTTTCATTTGGCTTTTAAATGTCAAACGAGTTGAAAACAGGAACAATCCGGAAAGGTCCAACGAAGCAGGGATAAAATTTCTTGGACGTCACCATGTCACCAACATGGGTCAAATGTCCTAGAGGGTGCCTAGAGAGATATTGATGAACATAGTGTATGTTGGCCTGCTGGATGGGATTGTGGGCTTGCTGACAGTGCCACTGAGACCTGCAGACCAACTGTTGGGCCAAACTGCGGACCAACCGTTGTTCCAGTCTGCTCCGGAGCGCATCCTGAGATGGTCTGCTCCATCTGACCTTTGATGACTGGGATGATATCCTAAGGAAAGTCTACAGGTGGACTCAATCCATTGGCAGAAGGCCTTCCAGAACTTGGCTGTAAAATGGGGCACTTTGTCTGAGATGTCCCTGGGGAGCCCATGCAAACGGACCACATGCTCAAGCATAATTTCAGCAGTGGTTTTGGCTGTGGGGAGCCGGTGTGCCACCAGGTGCATGGTCTTGGAGAATGTGTCCACAATGGTCAAGATGGTGCTCTTCCTTTCTGAATTCAGCAGGCCGGTGATGAAATCCAGTGCAATGTGTGACCAAGTGCGTTGAGGAACCGGGAGAGGCTGGAGATTCCCCAGACTGGTTTGTTTGAAGTCTTGGCCCTGGCGCACACCGATAGGGGTCCGATGGAAGCCTGGGTGACCCGCGATGTCGGACTGTATTAAGGGTGAGTGACCATTTGTTAGTTGTGTTAGGTGATTAATAAGACCACCTGCCGGTGTGATCAGGAGTTATTGGGTCTCAGTTTGGATTGGGTGGTTGTTAAGGGATGTCAGTCCACAATTGTGCTCAAGTCTGTGGTTTGGTGCTCTTTGAAAGCACCTTTTGAATTTCAGTTTTGCTTGGTCCTTGAACCAAGTTTTGTTTTCCTTTTTGAAAATAAAGAGAAAAGTGGGAAAAAGAAGCACGGCAGACTTGTTCTTTGAAAAAGAGAACATGCGACGTGACAAATGGACTGACCATGACAAAAAAGGGTGAAGGCTGGCACAGGAAGAGCAGTGTCCCAAGGAACTGGTCCTGGAGACAGCACCTCTCGCCTATCTGCGTGAGATGGTCTGTGGGACCTAGCCCAGTTGAGATCCGGTAAGGAGAAACCAGTTCACAATGGCGAAGTTGTTGTGTGGAGGTGAGTCGGAGGAGGACGAGGAGGTCTATGGGACTCCCACTATCCCTCCTGAGCGGATAGTGGATCCCTGCGTCCTCAACTCAGCCCTGGAGGACCTTCTGCTTAGCAAGAGAGGCAGGAGGTCCCAGGGAGTGAGGCTTGAGAGGCCCAGCAGGGGTTCGCATTGTGCCCACTGGCCACATGGTCACCAGTGTCCCTTGAAGCCAAAGGCTTCCTCTGGACATCTGCTGCCTCGGCTCACGCTCAGTTCTCCTTATACGGTGAATGGCCTGCTGGGCTCGCAACCCAAACTCCCAGCCATCTCTAGGACCCAGAGGCTGCCTCGGGAGAAGAGCCAGCTTCAGCCCACAGAGCGGCGAGTAGCGCCCACCGTTGTGGTTCAGAGGAGGGCTCAGCCAGCCATGCCTGAGTCGTGTGAGCCACAATAAGCAGCTGCGGGTCTCTGCCCCCCGTAGCCGTTTCAGGGACTCTACAGGTCCAGTACATGTGTCTGGTGAGCCAGCTGCATGCAGAAGCCACCCTGCAGTGGCAAAAAAAGCCAGAGGGACCAGGCTCACTGCAAGAGCTGGCGGTTTTTGCCCTGCCTGGGTGAAATGCCAGCCAGCGCATCGCAGAGGCTCTGATTGTCAGCAGCACAGAGGCTCCAATCACCAGCAGCGCAGAGGCTTTGATGGCCAGCAGCGCAGAGGCTCTGATCGCCAGCAGCGCTCCAGCATTCTCCAGCACCAGATAGGTACAGCTCCAGCCTCCCACACCACCACCCAGTAGGCTGCTGCCACCTCCAGCACTCTCCAGCACCGGAGAGGTGCAGCTCCAGCCGCCCACCCCAGCTCCCAGAAGGCGGTCGCAGCTCTCTACGCTCTCCAGCACTAGGGAAGCCAGTCGGCAGCCACCCGCTCCTGCACCTTGGGGGTAAGGCAGGTTTGGGGGATAGGAAAGTCATTAGTGTAGCCGTTAAGGCTAACACAATACACCTGAGTAGCCAAGGGGCTAGCAAGGCCTTAGAAGGCCCACAGTTCAGTGTAGGGGTCATGGGAGACCCACAGCTCATTGTAGAGGCCGGAGAAGGCCTACAGCTCAGGGTAGGGCCTATAGAAGGCCCACCACAGCTCAATGTAGAGGCCTTAGAAGGCCCACAGCCTTGTTTTGAGGCCCAGAAGGGCCTGCCTAAGTTCAATGTAGGGTTTGTAGAAGGCCCACAGCTCTGTGTAGTGGTCATAGAAGGCCCACTACTCAAACTAGAGCCTGTAGAGGCCAATTTAGAAATAGTGGAGTCGTCAATGGAGGGGGGCCCTCAGCTGAATTTTTTGCAAGGGATACTCAGCTCACCAAAGGCTGCAGAGAGACCGATGGTGAGAACTCCAGCCCGGGTAACATCGAGGGTCCTCCAGAGGGCTCCATAGGGGCCTATGGTGAAGGCCCCATCCCCAAGTTCAATGAGGGTCTCCTTGAAAGCTCCAGAGAAGCCGGAGGGGGTCCTGCTGTGTTCACAGGTGTCAGGCTCACTGCAGAGGGGCTTCTGGGTAGAGGCCCCACCCAGAGGGACAACAGCGGGCTCCCAGCAGAGGGAGAGGGCCATGCAGGTGGAAAAGAGGGGAAAAGAAACATGGCAGACTGGTTATTTGAGAAAGAGGACATACTACGCGACACTGGAGGGTGTCTGAGTGCAGTCCAATGGAAACAAAGAGTCGTCCAGGCAGGAGGTCTGCCGGAAGGGGTTTCAAAGTTTGCCCCTGGCAGACTCGATCTTTCAACTCCCAGCAGAGAGGCAAAACAATCATTTATGGTGGAAGGTCAGGCACTGGCTCTGGTCGGGGGCTCTACAATTGGTGTTGGTAGGAGCAGGCATCAGCCTTGATGTTTTTCAACCCTGGAGAGTAAGAACGAATAAACCAAAATTGTCCAAAGAACAAGGCCTACCACACCTGAAGAGGGTTCAGTTGTTTCACCTGTTGGATGGTTATGAGATTTTGATAGTCGGTTCAGAGGGTGAACGTGTCACAGCCACCCTGAAGCCAGTGACACCATTCCTCCAGAACCCACTTGATGGCTAACAGTTCATGGTTCCCTAGACCATATCCCTGTTGAGTGAAATAAAACTTTCTGGAGAAAAAACTGCAGGGGTGCAGTTTCTGGTCTGGACCTTGTTGGGAGAGAATGGCTCTTATGCCCTCATGGGACTCATCCACCTACATAAGGTCCCAAGAAATTCTATAGAAGTTTACAAACCCCAGAAAATGCTGTAGCTGCTTAAGCAAATTGGTATGAGGCCAATTACGCATAGCCTCAAGCTTGTAGGACTCCATGGCCACACCCGGAAGGCATTTAACAAATCCAAGAAATGTGGGGGAACACTGGTGGAAAGCACAGTTTTCCAAATTGCAGAACAGTCGATGGACCAGCAGGATGGTATCTGCGTTGACATCGGAGGATTCGGACAGAACTCCTGACAGGTCAAACCCCAACAAAGAATCTTCTGGCATGTCTTGGAGATGAGAGGGTTGTGGGTCAGCAGCTAGGGTGTCTGAGGATGATAGGAGGTGAGGAAGAAGGGAATTTGCTCTTGGTGTTGGTCCTTGGGGTTGGTCCATGTTCAGCTAGATGTTGGCTGTGACCTGTTTGTGACTGAGTTGGACATGGGCCTGAATGGTGAATTGGGTAAAGGCAGGGCTCACAGAAGAGGACCCCTATTCACCTGGTCTGACCCTTTCCCAGATGGAGAGGGCAGACAGCATGAGGATGATCAGGGGAGTCGCAATAGGCCCACAGGCCTTCATGATAGCATTTGGCCCTCTCTGCTGGACTCAAGGAGGTAATTACATGGGTTCCCCAGCTTGAGAGTAGGTAGGAGTAGCCAGTGTCAATGTCCAGACCTCAGGACCACTGTAGCCCACTCAGCTGCCTATCTACGATGCAAAGAAGATGAAATGGGAGTTGGGACAGCCGGTTGGGACTCAGGCACCTCTGCACTACAGTCGAATTACACCCGATCTAGGAGCGTGACCTGATTGCATAGGCCAGCGACCTCCTGTTTGAAATTGGCCAATTAACCAGGTCATAGAATGGGAACCAGTCTGCTGGGTTCACAACTATGGGCTCAGTAATTCTGTCACAAATTTTTGAAAACAGGAATGTAACTTGCCAGGAGTTCGCTCATGTAGGATGATGGATGAACCCAATTGCGGATAGACACGAAAGAGAAGAATTACGCATTTTAGTCTTTGAACACTACACAAGTGTCATGATTCCCACCGGAATCAGCGTTCACAAAACACACACACAGAGGTATTAGCAGACGTAAGTATTGTTGAAGACTGGCGGCGAGTTGAGAGACTCAGAGACTGAGCAACTTGGATCTAGCAGCTTCCTATTTAAATTATTTTACCCATAAATGTCATGTGAATGGTGCATGTGACATACTAAGCTCATGTTTTAACCATATATGTGACAAATAAACATCTTCAAACTTGTGTCTAGTAGTATCATGTCTGCACATTCTCCTAATTGGTCAAGTGCTTATAGTCTTTCATATTCCAAACCATGTCAGTCCTCAGTCTGCCGCCTTATTTATTTATTTATTTATTTATTCATTCATTCATTTATTACAGAAAAACACACCTTGAACTGTATTTGTGTCTCATCTGGCCACAGCACATATACTGTACATATACACTATATGGGCAACAGTTTTGGGGATGCCTGATCATTACACCAACAGAGACTTAAATGGGATTGCAATCTTTGAGATCAGCACTCTGTGTGGCCAGTCAAGTTCTTCCACACCAAACTCATCCATAATGGAGTTTGTTTTGTGCACTGGGGCACAGTTATGCTGAGGCATTAAGATTGCCCTCCACTGGATATAAGAAGCCTCGCCCAAACCCTGAAAAACAGGTGTGTCCCAATACATTTGTCAATAAAGTATATATATATATATTTATTTTTTTTTATTTTTTATTTTTACTATATACTATACATTTGATGAGAAATTGATCGTAGTCTATAAAATTGAATAAAAAGAACACATAGCAGCTTACCAGAATCAATTACCAGAAACAAATTTCATAATATAGGTACTGATTCCATCTTCAAGTTACAGTAGTTATTTTTGTACCTTTTTAGACAATCACTCAGGGTAATCCAAATTTGCTTGGTATCTATGTTCTTCTTAGTGTCTGGACTTTCCAGCATCACTGTGAAAAAGAACGCCCAAACAACTCCAGACATATTCAAAATTAGATGGACTGTGGCCCAGTGCATCACGCAAGCTCCATAAAGACATGGCTGGTTGAGTTCAGTGTTAATGAACTTGACTGGCCCGCAGAGAGCCTTGACCTCAACCCCATCCAACACCTTTGGTATGAACTGGAACAGAGATTGCGAGGCATGGCCTCCTCGGCCTTCATCAGCTCCCGAGCTCAAAGATGTTCATGTATGTAAAACTGCCCATAACTCATACAATGCAGTGGTGGTGAAGCCGTTCCTGAATACAGTATTCGGAAAGGCACAAATAACGGGTTTTTTATGAATACTTATTTCGAACAAATACTTTGTATATAAATATTTGTATTCAGAAACAAGATAAACGTTATATCTAAAAGCTGCATTTCCTCATGAGACCACAGCCATGCCCAGATGAGTGAGTGAGTGAGTGAGTGAGTGAGTGATTGAGTGAGTGAGTGAGTGACGTTCAGGAGTAGAGCTTAGAAAAAATAAAACCCAACCCGAACCGAGTGCGTGCACCTTGTCCGAGCCCAGCGCGGCCCGACACATTTACTGTAATTATCGCCCCGAGCCTGATTTACACCCGACAATTTTTTTATTCGTGGGGCGTTATAAGACACCCTCTCAACTGTAGGTGCATTCATAAACTGACACTCCGAGCCGCTCAAATGCTGGATCACGGCCCGGCCCGAGGATAGTGGCAGGAGAGGATAGTGGTGGTTTCGGGCAGAGAATCTAAACTCTATTCTGGAGTAGGGGGGTGATTAGGAGATTATTATTACTGATGTCTGCAGTCGGGTGCTCTCGTGTTCACTCTGTTTACTTAGCTCTGTTGCTCAGTAATTTAGACAGCTGGATTTTTGCACCTGAATTTTTGAATTTTACTCGAATACAAATAAAAATACAAATACTTTCCTAAACTCAACAAATACAAATATAAATACAAATACCTGCTGCTTTGCACACCTAAAATGTAGCCAAATCACTGCTTAAAAAGATGCACCAAGACAAACAGCAGACAAATAAATGATACTGAAAGCAGTAAGATTATAGTGCTTTGCAAAGAACTGCAGTCTCTTCTTCTTTGCCCAAAGCTGATGTCATCATCAGCTGCACACTAAACTTCACTGTCTATGTGTCCAACCTCTACATGCAGCTGTTAGGTACAACATAAAAAACAGGAATGAATTTGCCGTTACATCACTAATTACCTTCATCACCATCAATAGTATGAATGCATTTTGTGGGCTGATGGCTGTTGCTTACTGTTGCTGTTTAGTAACGTTTTCATTGCATAGTTTTTTCATTTTTTCATGCCTACTCATAATGCCTCATCTTCTAATAAAGTGAAAAACCCTTGTTTTGTGGTATGTACTGTGTACTGCATACCCATTATAGAAAGCAAAAGTAGGCTACTAAAAAAACGTCTTGTGGTGTTGCTATCAGGGTCAGTTTCTCACATTTAGATTGAACTAGGCCTAAATGATCTGTGATGGTAAAACACCGTTAGCGCTACAATTTAGTGCACAACTATTCTCAATCAATATCTGAAAATAAACTGACACAGCTCACATGGAATTAAAGAAGCTAAAGTGGTGCTGATCAAATGCAAAGCCATCTAGCTCTCAAATCGAAAATATTTATCTTAAAACTAAAATCTTTTAAAAGTAAACTGATATATACAAATATGTAAGTTTCTGTTTTGGAGAAATACATTTTTTATCTGACAGCAATGATATACCTTAACATATCCAATATAAATACAGCCAGATCTCTAACTAAAGATATGGAATTCTGAAAAAATGTTTTGTTAGTTAATCATACAGTCTCTCTCAAAATAAATACTGGGAGTCCAGAAGAGCCCAAATGACTTCGCTCTCTATGGTTGGGTAGGATGGCTGTTAGCTGATGTGACAGATTTAGCTTTAAGTAAACTCCTCCAAGTACTTTGAGTTGTTTAATGATGTTGTGTCAGTTTCAGTTCAAAAAGATGTGCTGTCTGGCTGCTTGGAATAAACGAGAACAATTCTTCAACTTCTCGTGGTTTGTGGTATCAAGTGATAGGGGGAGTCATAACTAGTGGAAGTGAACATGACTAAATTTGGGCTGAAATTGGAACCCATTACTTATTTATAAACAAAATGTAACTAAAGCATGTTCCCATTTATATTTAACCCTGTTAAAGTCTGAGAGCCTAAGTATTTAGGAACTCTTAAGCAATCATCACTGACTTCCTCTTCTACTCTGATATATGAGATGACATAGAGACCAAATTCATTCATCAGCAGGAGAAGATTAGAGAATAAATAAATTAAATGAGACTTAAGTGTGTTGACCTTCATAAATCAGACAATGGTTATAAAAATGTTTGAAAAGGTTTTGAAGTGTTAAACCGGAGGAGCTGTGGTGAGACCACCTGAAAGGCAGTGCATGATTATTCATGCACAGTGAGGAAAGTATTCAGAGACAAGAAATTCTCCAAGGATCACAATTGTAGATTAGCAGAAGATAAAACCATTTCCATGCCAACAAATTATTTGGATAGCATGTCAGAAGAAAGCCATTTCTTTCATCTAATCTGAAATGTAAGCATCTGGAGTTCCCTAGACACTTCTGGAATTTTGAGTGGAACCGGGTTATTTGATCAGAGAAGACGAAAATAGAGCTTTTGAGAACACCCAAGTTGGCTTTGGCATAAAAAGAAGGATGATTATACTGAAAAAGAACCTGTAAAATTTAGATGTGTGATGTTTTTTTTTTGTTAGACTATTTGGCATCAAGTACCAGAATATTTAATTGAAAAACTCTGCCAGACTATATAGACTACATTATAGGCTTTTTCCTTATTTTTACAAGGGGTGCCAAAAATTATGGAAGTGTGTCGTTTTAATGTGTCATCTGAAGTCACTCTTCCATGTAGTTTATGCAATTTATTTAGAATTTATTTGCAGTCAGTCCTACAGAAACACTGCAATGAACATATTAATAAAACATCCTTCTGATAGACAGTAATAATCAGCCTTGTGTTATATATGCATTCATATATGTGGCTGTTTCCCAGGCAGTGTGTGCAGCCTGCATCGTTGTTCCTGTCACAGATGTATTTCTCTCTCTCTCTCTCTCTCTCTCTCTCTCTTTCTCTCTCTATCTCTCTCTCTCTCTCTCTCTCTCTCTC
>JBBMFX010025280.1:0-12247 GCA_037832545.1 Rhabdalestes septentrionalis | reverse complement strand
CCTTTGTTCCTGCATGTGTTTGACGTCATCACGACTAGTCGACTCGACCTAGACTATCTTGATGAACTAATCGACTAAGAAAAATCTGAAGTCGTTAATGCCCTAGTATGTATAAACCCTAAAATCTAGCGTTTGCACGAGGTTAGAATTAAAATGATTACTTTGTGGTGAAGACATACTATAAAGAAGGAATTTAAAATGAAAAGTGATAGAAATCTTACAACTTGACTGATATTCTAAAACATTCTGGTCACTTTAGGCATAAACAATACTAGTGGTCGACCGATATATCGGCCGATATTTGGCATTTTTTAATGTATCCGCATCGGCCGATATCCGAGTGCACTACACGATTTACATCCAACAGAGGGGGAAACATTCAATTATTGGGCAAAAAAATATCTGCAGCATATATTGGCCATCAGATGACCTTGACTCCAAAATATCAGCATAGGCATCGGCTATGGAAAAACCCATATCGGTCGACTCCTAACAATACATTATTTCCAGACGCGAAATATACAAGCATATAATTCACAATATGGTTACTACTTAATGAGTGAAATGTTAAAAAAAGCATATATAATGAAAACTATATGAAAAATATATGTTGAGAAAGGCCAGTAATGGATATTTGCAGTACTAAACGGAGCTTACTTCAAATTCACGATACACATCTAAAATTCTGTTCTCAAAATCACTTGATATTTATTTAAGGTGAAAAAGGAAATATGTAATAACCTTTGTTGAAACATCTTAAATTTGGTACAAACAGCTTGTCTAACGTTACAATTAGCAGTTGCAATGTTAAAGTGTGGAGATATTAGGTGGTTTTCATAATCTGAAAATATAGCAGTGTTCTGCAGCAATTTCCAACCTGAGCCTCAGGAGAAGGTCTCAGTACTGTAGAAGACATGCTGCCATGTTCAAGTGCCACAAACAGTAATCTCCTCCTGCTCTCAGTGACCACAGGCCAGTTGTCCTGACATCAGGTTTAGGTCGTTAAATGTCTGAAAGGTACAGCTATTGCGATATTCTTTTTATATAGATTTATACACACACACACACACACACACACACACACACACACACACACGACATATATGTCATGACCATTGTAGCATAAGTTATGGGCTTGTATTCAATAATAAATGGTTAAAAAAAAAACGCTTCTTTTAAGTCTGTATGTATGTGCCATTAAATGCGATTAATTAGATTAATTAATCACCACACCATGTAATTAATTAGATCAAAAATGTATTCACTAATTTCTACATTACAGCACTTCGTGGCCTCTCAAGGTGCATTTTCTCTGAGCGTCATGCTTAGGAGTTAGTGAGTATGTGAGCAGAAATACTGCAGCTAAATTTTAGCAGCTTGCTGTGGCAAAAAATGAAACAACAAAGAAAATTTTTACACCAGTACAACTGCATGCATTTACTTCATTGGGTTTAAGGAGAACTCATGACGGCATTATATTACCAGCAAATATAAAATGTTTTCAGTTTACTCATTGCTCTTTGCATACATGAAGCCTGAACTGGGACCAGATTGGAGAATCTGAAAGCAGACATTGTATCAGACACAACAGCAGAATATCAACTGCCAAAAATATCATTAAGAATGATATTTAACCAAGCTCACCTTAAAGATTACAAATTGTAAATTCTTTCTTTCATATCACTTAATTGTCTCCATGAACATGACCCATTTTTGGATTGGTTAACTCTTTATTGCGCAAAAAGGCAAAAGGCAGTCCAGTCTGATATGGTGCTTATAACTTCAGCATAAACTGTTAAATCAAAATACACTTAACATGTAAATATATTTAAACGTGTGGCATTAGCAGCATCACAAAATGGACTTGAAACTTATGCAGACGTTCATAGGAAATCAAATTTGCAATTTCAAAAATGGAAAATTGAGTCTAACTGTTGTGCTTCAATTAAAAAATAACTTAATATAATAATAGAACATATCAACCAAGCAAACAAAGGCTTCATAAAGAAGGTAGAATGCATTTCCGTGAGAAAATGCAAGGTGTGATATTGCTGCAGAAGCTTATCTCTGATGTGCATGGCCAAAAATAGGGGGATGCCTCCCAACCGCAGAAGCAAACAACACAGAATATTTGAGAAAAAAATCAGTTCAGCATAAAACCCTCCATCTAACTAAACCAGCAAACATTTTACTGTCCTTCAGACTCATTATTCACCCAAAAGAGTGATGATACAGCCTCAGATCAGCGAACTGAGCTGGCTCCAATCGTTCACGGGCAGAATTTTTTGACATCACTCCAAGAAACTCTCTCTGCCCTACATTACGGCTCCTGATCTTCCAAAAAAAGATTTATATATGCACAACACACCGGATATTCATGAACGTTTTAGCATTGGAACCCTGCCAGAGTTCCAAACTCAGGCTCGGATGAGAAGTGGCGCCTTTTTTGGCTATAAAATAAATAATTAAAGAAAGAAAAACACTGAGGAACAGTGGTGAGGTAGCATCAACAAACCCAAACATTAAACGTTATGCTGGCCCGTTGTCAGTATGGGTGAAGTGTTCTCTTCCCATTTTATGCAGGCGTACTGTTCAATTCACAGCTGTGGAAATGTCGTCATTAGTGGTACTCATTCGCTCTCCTTAAAATATTTTCCTGATTACACACGAAGCTAAAACAAGTCCGACAAATCATGAGTAAAAGTTGTTGTTTCTTTTGTAAACTAAGACATGTTAACGAAAGCAACACCAATGGACAAGATCAGGACACGTTCAAGAAAAGAGAGACCGATATTCCTAGAGAAAACAACCCTTTCTTTTTCCATAAGACCCTTCCTTCAAGTGATCTCATCAGATCTCATTTTCAAGAAGTCAAGTGGTTCTATTTTCTCCCTAAAATCGCTTCTGTGGAATCCCATCAAAACACGTATTTAAGCAGGATGAGGTTGTGGCACATGTAAGGTCTTGTTGGGTTTATTTTTTCTGGAGCATGAGTTTACCTGGGTTCCCAATGCATTATTCATGTTCACATTACATTTTAATATCTTAAATTCATCATTAAGCAAAAGACTAGCAGCATACACAAAAAAGCCAGTGATTTATTTTAATGTTAATTACTTTTACGCCTTGAAACCATTCCCAAAGCTCCTTTATCCATGAATGAACCTCATTTTACCCTAATTAGCGCAGTAGATAATTCTAGCCGTCTCATTCCCTACTGCTTCTCCCTCCAATTCTGACCGAAGCCGTCTGAGGGTGAATAAATACGGAGCTAATGCGAAAGCCACCATCAGTGTCAGAGCCTGCAATGTTACGATGATTGATGGCTTAACGATCCTGCAGGCCAAATCAAAGGCATCTCAGCTTTCCCAATCCTTCCGCACTGGAAAATCATTAGCCTACTTCACGGCCGAGCGGCTGATACCCAATAGAGCCTCTCAGGCAAAAATTCTAGGAACCGCAATCCCTGCACCGGCAGCAGGGCCATCTTTCTCCACCATCTTTCTCCTCCAGGTGCCATTATGCAACACTGAAGTCATCCTGTCTTCGTTCTCCTCTCAAAGCCAATCGTCTGGCCTCTCAATCTTGCACTTGAAGTCATGAGCCATTGACTTGTCTCCTTGAGCTGGATTTATACCCCAGTGGGTTATATAATGGCAAGCTGCACAGAATACGACGTGACATCCAGTGAGGACCACCGCTCACATCCTAGTGTTCAGCTGGAGAAAACAAGACAAGTTGCTCTAGCACTGAAGGAGGAGGGAGATCTAGAAAATTAGGAATTTTAATAAGCACACACAAGAAAAATCTCTTCTGCTGCTTATAAAAAGCTATTTATTTTTTAGTTAGGGCAGGAAGAAGGCATTTAAAGATGACCAAATTTCCATTTAGTGTTTATAATTTCAGATTCACATTCCAGCCACTTATGCTCGTAGACGTTTCTGTAACTGGAGGTGTATGAGTTCATCAGCGAGTGACAATGATAGAAAGAGGGGGATAGTCATGATGAAGAAATAGAAAATCCATGCATGACTGTATCTCCTTATGGGGGCTACAAGCTGCAGAGACCACTGAACACGTTCCAATTCCAGATATGAGTCTAATCAGGAGTCATTTTAGCATCTGTTAGCTGGAATCAGACCCATGCTGTGGTGTGTGGCATGCTTGACTGCTATTCAAGCTGTTGTTAGAAAATGCTGCATATAAAAACAACAGAGATCAGCTCCTGCCAAACTGACCTTCAAACAAAAAAATATGGGCTGTCTATCTGGGCTGAAATAGCTGTGGTTTTTCTACTTTATTTACAATGAAATATTCCTATAAAAAACACATCACCCCAAATTTGCACACCATATCATTAATAATAAGAAATAGAGCTAGCGGCTTAAATAATATGTTTTTATGTTTTTTTAATACACACAACCTTACAAAAAAGCAAAACATGGAAGGCACTTGGTTTTCATTCAGTGTTTCTGCTTATTTAGGTCATCACAACAGTGAATTGAAAAATGATAGCCATGCACACCCATGCTCACACTTTCACGTTGCAAGTTAACTGTGCTGAGGACCTGGCAACCAATCAGAATTCTACTTTTATCAAGACCAAATGAACGCTGCTCATTATAGCAGCTCACCAAGCCTAAGGAGACAATCATCACTGCAAGTTCAACACCGTCGTCCATCTGTGAGAGTGTCGCTGCCAAAACAGGAGATTCAGGGCCAAAAACTGACTCTTCAAGCTCTCAGGGCTACTTTTGTTTCACACGTTTAGAGAGTTGTTTATGTGAACGCCATCCGCTGTGATGCACAAGTTCATAACAAAAACATGTTTTAAAAATGTAAGTTGGCGTAGGTGGTCAGGTGCTTGAGCTGTGCACTCACTGATCCACTGGAAAACGAGAAATGTCTGAGGTCTGGACTGATGAGACCGCAGATAAGGAGCTGAGACATGACCAAATTTCCAAGGTACCTGCTTGGAAATCATTAAAAGGATTTCCTGTAAGAAAACGTCACCTGTTGAAGACCCTCAGAAAAGCAATGACTAACTGATTCAAATCACAATAGTGAGATAGACAGAGAGATAGAGATAGAAACAGACAAGTGAGTAAATTACCAATAGTCAGAAAATGGAGAGAGAGAAAGAGGGTGTATGAGAAAGAAAAAGATTAGAAGAATACTTAAGTGATATGAGCAGTATGTTAACAGCTACATGAAATATTGTTAGCTTTTCTTAGTATAATGAGACCACCAGTGCTTAAATAACACTATTTATAATTAAACTGCCCACTTACTACTTTTTTCACTTTTATTAAGGCAATAAATATTTTTTACATGATCACTTCTCAACTCCAAACAGGCTTCTGTTGAGCTTTGTGAGCTGGTATAATGAACCCAGGTTTGGGTCCAGATTTCTCCTCGGTTCCTCCAGCTGTGGCTTTGATTAGATACTGATTTAAATTGATGAAGAATTGGTTTAATGAAGGACAGGTTTCTGATGGAAACTACAAGAAATACTGGGCTTCCAGAAGGAACATACTCTACACAAAATCAAAGTTTACTATAATTTTCCTGTATTTCTTCGTTTTAATTTTACTGTATCCAGGCTTATCCATATCTACACTATCTTAACTATCCCTTTCCTCAAGACTTTTACTTTCTCTTGCACATACCCTCTCACACAAGTCTGTTTCCTTGTGCCTACAGTAGTTTGTGTTGGGCAGAGCAGATTGCTATGGAGACCCACTCCCTCTCCCCAGGCACTGTCTGGTCATGTAGCCTGACTGTCCTTGGCTCTGGTTCTGTCAGCGTGCTCAGACTGGTCTCACCTGCGTGCACACGCCTGCTTACCCACACGCGTGCACACACACGCACAGGCAATCTGCAAATAACATCAACCAGCAAATAACAAAACTACACACTGACCACATCCACCGCCCAGCCGAGTCATACACTGCAGTTCTTTGTCCTGCTTCCCAGAAAGCGTGCTATTCTTTAGCACTGCGGGCGTATTAGTCCGTTATTTTAGACAATGTCTTTCCTTAGGCTTACAAGAAAAAAGCAGCTCTCTGTTTTCTACTATAACTGGGAGGTTGGGTGATGTAGCTTTCCTATGCAGCATGCTATATGAAATGTAATGTAAATTCGCAAAGGGCTAAAAATGTATAAATGACAGTGATCACAGTGGCTAATCAATTTACAAGCAGTTTGCATTTTAATAAATAAGATTACATCCATTATCTGAACTGTTCATCCTCAACCAGGGTCACTGGGGTGCTGGAGCCTATGCCAGTGGCCTTAGGGCACTAAATAAGAGTCGCTGCGATACATTTTTTGACAGTGACTTGCTTATTTCAAGAACCCTTACTCAGTAGATTGTGCTTTCTTTTCACATGTATGCATAAAGTGCAAAGCATTGTTCTCTGCATTTAATCCATTCACCAAGTGTTGCAGCAGGCAGCCAGTAATACATTGCCCCCAGGGAACATTGTGTGCAGTTGTAGAATAATCTACTAATGGCTAAAGATGGAGAGAGGGAGGAGTGTGGCACATGACCTGAATGTGTTGATGAGGGTTGTTAATTGGTGCCGGATGCTTCTTTAGCATTGTAATAGCAATGCATCGCTACATCCCGAGAAAGTAACTAGAAAGGACTGGTTCCTGGACTTATCCTTTGAAATACAAAGCACAGATAAAAGCTATCTTATGATTTAAAGTCATATATTCAGACGAGTCATTAAAAAGGCCAGCCAAAAGAATGACATACCAAACAAACCACAAAAAACAGGAATAAACCAGCCTATTCTGCTCTTGTTTTGTAAGCAGTGTTCTTGCAACTAAATTTGAACACAGTCTCATCTGCACCAGCTTAGACGTCTACTGAAGCCTCGGAATTGTGAAATAGCAGCGGCTGTTTCCTGCCTGTAGCGGTGACTGATCCCCCAGGCTGTGATTCATTGGAGTGAGTGCTTAAAGTAGACAACAGTTGAATATTTGCTGCCCAGAACAAAAAAAAAGAGAAGACATTTATGTCCAGTTTTATTCCCAAAAAAGCATTAATTACTACATCAGTGTACAAGCACGTCCATTAGAGATGGAAAACATTTCCAACATTAAAAAGGCCTTGCAGGACACAACCACAAACTTGCATAACTGTCTCTCCCTAGTGGCAACATTATGTAACTTCAGGATGGGAAACTAAAAGACAGCACACAGAGTCAAAAAATTCTTCTGCTCAGTTTATATTGTCCAGTTATTTATCCAGTTAAAACCTGTGGTGCTGTAGTACATTTAGAGTGTCATCAAACGTTTGGACACATCTGCCAGAATGTGTTGTTCAAATTAATGGTACAAAAGAATCTATCCAAAGGTCTGAAGTCTATTTTGATGTGCACCGACTGTGGACACGTGTTCAGGTGAAAATAGACATTGTATGATCTTCATAGAAAAGCTCTTCCAATACAGTGGAACACTCCACACATGAGCCGAAGGTCATCATGCCCAATGGCAAGCACTGGTGTACACCAGGGGTGTGAATGGGGTGTCCACAGTCTGATGGTTCTCCTCCTCAAACACATTCAATAAACCTGACAATTAACTGGCGAAGTGAGCCAGGTGTTTCTGAGCAGGCAAATCACCAAAATGTGCTGGACCACAGTCCTCCGGGACTGGAGTTACACATGCCTGGTGTACACAGAAGGATATGAAATGAGGTGTGGAATAGTATGACAGTTCTCTGGATATACAGAGCTCCATTTTGTACCTCTGTTATGAGCTTCTGTGGCATTTGTGGTCCAGAACTAATCATCCAGCATCAGTACCTGTCCTCCCTAATGCCCTTTTGGCTGAATCAAATCCTCACAGTAATGTTCCATCATCTAGAGTAAAGCCTTCATAGTACAGAGTACAGGCTGTTACAGCAGCAAGGGAATGCTCTACTCATACCCTTGATTTCATAGTGCACGCAGATTGAATATTTTTTTCTAAAAACGTTTATTAAATAAATGCATTAAATTATTACCATAAAACACTGCATCTTATTTGGTTGAGCTCTGAAAAACTTGACTATATACTAAAGACCAATTAATTTTGGCAGACGTGAAATATTAAAGCATTTGACAAAATTGTGGGGGCTTTTCTCCTTGAATATTCTCTTGATTTTTTCTTCATGTTCAAACACAAAAACAACAGACTGCATTATGGTGAAGAACGCTGCACCTGTGATGTTATTGGCAATGACACTGTCCCTCTTCTAGTTCTAGTGCTTCACTAATGCAGGGTTTCAGCTCCTGGAGTGCAGTAGTTCAGCACAATTTGGTGATTTTCCTGCCCTAAATCCCCAGTAATAACTACTAAACAAGGCAATCAACTGATTAGCTGAATCAAATGTCTTCTAGCAGGGAAATCATCAAAGAGTCCTGGATTCCAGCCCAGTAGGACCAGAGTTTTAGGCCCCTGACCCCTGGCTTATGCAGAAAGGAAAACTCCATGTGTTTTTCAGCCTCATCTGTATCTCCTGCATTTCCAGGGGACCACTGATTACCAGACAACTCTGACAGTGGTTAATATGACATTTCTAATCGAGGCTGATGGCCAGGTGTTTCTATAGGAAACATATTCCAGCTGTCAGGGAGTTGCAAAGGAATGCTTTGAAGAAAATAAAATCTGTTTAACAATTTTTGTTAGCTTACTACTGTGTTGTTTCATTGTTTTGTCTTCATGACCAAGATAGTGTGTCCAACATTTAGACTGGAACAGACCCTCAGTCGATACTCACACTTCCTGAGAAACTTGCTGAGAAAACCAAACAGAGCAGAGACACCAGCCTAGCACCACAAAGTGACCACTGTAGCTCCACTCCTCCTGCATGCGTCCCCTCATAATCTCTTTATGTAATCTCGCAACACAGCAGCCGGGGCCACAGGTCCAGAGAAGAGCAGCACAGCTACACACTGACCTCCCCCTGCACTTCAATCACTGAGCACTTATACGCATTAAATCACAAACCCCTAAGCCTTACCCCTTCAAAGCCTAGCCTCATTTAAGGCTTATTATCTTGTATTTACTATAAATAACTAAAAATAACTACTAGAAAAACAAGATGTAGATGTAGTTTGTTTCAGACAAACAATAAAAACGGACAAAAACGCTTTATACAAAAAAGTCTTACTCTCTTGTTCATACGGCTCATGGATTCTTGTTGCAGTGAAGGCTCTGGAGAGGAACTGTAGCTTTCCACTTTACTGCTGCTTTTGTTAGCTTGCTGCTCACTGATTTATTATTTAATCTTTCCTGTGCAATATCCAGCAAATTCGGCCAAAGATATGAGTTTAAAACCCATGTGAAATCTGGATTTGAGAAAGAGGGACAACCATGCGCTCAAGCAGCTGGACATTAGTCTGGTGTACCATATTAGGAAGATGCATTAACAGCACTAATGCTGTTAATGCAGCTTCCTAATGAGTACAGTTAATCATTTATGGGATTAGCATATATTAGTGTATTATTAAACAACCTCATGAATAAAGTAAGATTCGTGCATGCAAATGAGAGTCCAAAGGGCTCTTACTCTACAGTGTTTATTTTTCAGACAACTTTTAATGCAAATTAGACGACATTTAAAAAACTTGGACAGAAAACTAAGCCAAAAAAACAGTCGTGTTATGTGTTCATACTCCATCTGGTACTTGCAAATTTAAAACAGATGACAATTGAGTCAACAGAGGGATCTGTTTAGATTTTGTCTTGTGTAATATGCACGTTTTGTATTCGTTTTTTAAGAAGTTACTCTTCTTGTAGGGGCTGGTGATATGGGTGGGATTCTGTAAAGATTTAACTAACCCTTTGCCAGGTTAATAAATATACTTGATCATACACAACACAGTCATGGGCGTCACTAGAGAATCATGAATAGGGAGACTAAGCCTTTAATAGGGGGTATTGGGTTTTGAAACAACAGCTGTCCAGGTTTCTAGTGTGTTAGGAGACGCGAAGTCACAAGCTTTTACCTCTGGACATTGTAAATTAAATATGTCATTGATCTTTAGCTCACTACAACTTTGAACTGTCCTATACTTTGTATTCCCTGCAACTGGACTTTATTCTGCTCCCTGAATATGCCAATAGCTCAACAGGTTATACACAGGACATCAGGCTAACCTAACAACAAAAAGAGAGAGACTTCAAATGTAATTATTTCCTGAAATTGTCACTTTAAAACTACAATATACCAAATTAAAATAAGTAAATAAATACAAAAACCATTCAAACACATCACTTGGCTACAACTGCAATCAAATATGTATATAAAACCCATGTACATAAATAAACATCACAACACAGAGACAAGAGCTATTTATATGTCGAAGGTGTTTATATGGAACATTCTGATGTGCTATCATATCACCACGTCCATGATTTCATGATGGTATCTGACTCTCAGTGCAAGCAAAATTATGTTCATGTTAAAAGACTGGAATAACCCATCCTTGTTCCAGCTCATCAGCAGTTTTACTGCAGTGCTGTCAGACTGAGCGTCTTCACAACTTCCCATAAAAGTGGACGATTATATATTAGCTCATAGAGTTAACAACTGTTTTTACTGAAACATGACTGCATGACTTTCTAAAGCAAAATACACACAACTGGTGACAGGGAAGCAGTGAAAAAGGAGAGGGCCACAGAGAAGTGTACGGCACAGCTGTGAGGGAATGGGAGGCCATCCCAAAAAAGATTTTTCCCAGACTAGTACTCCAAATGGATCTGGAAGAAATACAGCGTCTGTTAGACAACACAAGTCTAGTGTTAATCTGGTTTATAGGAGCTGTCACTTAGCTGAGATTCCACTAAAAATAAGGAACTGTTATTTTGAAGGATGTCCTTAAAATCAAAGCATGTATTATCTGTCTATTTAGGACTTTGAAAAAGAAAGCATTCTTGACACACCCATAATAATTACACTGCATACTTTATTTATTGATTAATTGATTGAAACTGTAATTGGTATTTCTGCTGACTGTGCTCCTGAAACCATCTGTTATAAATGAATGGCAAAACATCCATTTTGTTTATTTATTTATTTTGTTGTTGGGTTGAGCAATTGTGGCAACCCCACACAATTCAGAAATTTCCCAAATTCAAAAGCGGCTTACATGGGAAGAAACACTTTGTATAAACAGTTTAGATAAAAATAATGGTTAATTTGAAGAAAAATAAAAACTTGATGTAATGAAATAACGGCCTAATTACAAATTACAGAATAAAACCTAGGAGACCCAATAAAACAGGCATGCCCTAGCCTGTTTTTAATCTGGACTTTCAAACACCTATTGAGCTTTCCTCTCTTAATATCCTTTGGCACACAATTTTAAGAGCAATTTAAGAAGAAGAAGAAAAAAAAAAACAGTCCTGGGGATCTGCAATAAGCCTGATTCTAATATAAGAGTTATGCAGTTATGGAGCATGTAGGGGTCCATGGATTTAAGGGGCTACAATAAGGAGACATAAAGACACACCCAGGGCGCTGGAGAGATGGACGTCTAGGCACCGCTCGGGATACAGCCGCTGACAGGACATAAGCTGTGAACACTCTGCAAAGACCCTTTATGTAAGTAAGATTGGGAAGCTCTAATAAGGACTGGCCAACTGTGTAATCTCCTGAAGTGCTGGGGGGATTTTCTTAAACATACAAGATCCTCCACAGCTTCTTATATAAATGAGTGAGGTTGAGAAACTCTCACGTAAACATGTCTGCCTCATTCTGAAGAGCATTTAGGCATTAATTCACAGCCAAGACGTGTTTGGTGTCCAAAGTTTATATATTCAGTTTTGCACTGGAGCCATGAGGTTCATGTAGTGAACAAGTAATAGAAGCTTGTACAGTTAGAATGAATGCAATAAGTGCTCATCTTAATTTTCACACAGTTGTCTCACACTCTAAAGGTAATCGTATATAGACTTGCCTATGTGGTTGCTACAAGTAGCATTCGGTCGAATAAGAAGACGGATGATGTTGGCTGGAATTACTTCCATATCATAACGATATTATAGAAGCAAGCTCAAGTGCCGAATGACCAGCACAGTTCCTATTCCATTGCTGATTTAGAACTCAGGTTTGTTGCCATAGTCTTACTGGAATTTCCTGCTCTACCTTTAAAAAAATTATGTTGCGCAATTTAAGAAAGGCCTAAACATCAGGTACCATTGAATGCAGAATAAAAAAACAGAATCCAACATTTAGTGGATACAATTC
>JBBMFX010025252.1:0-12247 GCA_037832545.1 Rhabdalestes septentrionalis | reverse complement strand
ACTTTGTTATAATGCACAAGAGTTCAACACAGAGTTCTGTTTGTTGAGTAAATGTGTTCAGCATTAACTAATTGGCTGTGGCCCATTAATTTTTATTGAATCGTATCGAATCGTGTCACATTGCATGAAATCATATAGAGACAACTCTTTATCGAGGTATGTATCGTATTGCCAGGTTCTCCAAGGTATACAGCCCTACTCTGCTCCCCTCTCGGTCCACATGCTGGCTTCTGCAATGTCTCATCCCCTGTCTCTCACTGCCCCTACACACATAGGCGGTTCTACACAGGGGCCAGGGGGGGCCAGGGCCCCCCTAGAATTGCTCCTGGCCCCCTTTATGTCCCCCCTGCACTGAACAGCCCAATATTTAAATATAAATTTCTTATCGTGACATGCACTGGCTCGAAGAACAAAACTAACGCTACGTGTGTTCTAGACGGACTACTTAAAGAACAAAACAAACACTACGTGTGTTCTAAACGGACTACATAAAGAATGAAATTAATGCTACGTGTGTTCTAGACGGACTGCTTAAAGTGCTACACACGCGAACTGACACACGTGCTGACACTAAGGTTGCCAACTGTCCCGTATTGTCCGGGACATTCAGAAATATGAGTGATTTTGATTTGTCCTGTTGGGACAGTTTCAGTCCCGTATTCCAATCGCAGCCCTGTCGGCCAATAACAGATAACCGTAAGAGGCAAAACTTGCTATGAGACGCAGTTGTTGGTGCACGTGTGTGCACTGGCCACCAGTGAGCAGTGAACCTGCTAAGAAAAAACGAGTGTGTAGCTTAGGCATCCTGACCAGGCATCCTCTTTTTCCCGGACACGTCCTTATTTTTGAGACCTGCGTTTGGGCGGAATTTTAGATTTGTCCGTGATTTTGAGCCACCTAAACGTTCGTAGGCCCGTGAAACATGGCTGACATTCGGTACCCTCGCCCCCCATCTGTTCTGAAAGTTGGCAACCATAATAGACACACACACGCAACAGCCCCCCCTCTCTTCCCACACTGGTTATATGTGCCCCCCTAAAAATACACTGCCCCCCCTCGGCTCCCCTGGTAATTTTGGTCTAGAAACGCCACTGCCTACACACACAAGAGAGGAACAGACATGTGCTAGCTGCTAGCATCTGGCTACCGGCTTGGCCTTGTACTCCCCTGGAGTCGCTTCTGCTCACACGAGAGCTGTCATTCCTCCAGTTAGCCAGCGCAGCAGTAAGCAGAAGTCCTCAACTGGAGTCCCTCTTTCGAGAAGAAGGCGTGCAGATTATTCCCCAAGCAAGCTCTCCTCCATGGCAGCAGCGACCATGTTTTAAAGGCCATTATGGCTTGTCATCCATACACAGTCCAACTGATCATCCGGGGCAGGCCATCCATCACAGTTGTCCTGGGCACTGCCTGAACAAAATAACCTCCTAAAACACAACACAGACAAAGGAGAAACAAGAACAACAAAAAAATAGAAAGAAAAAAGAAACATGGTGCCTGTCACGCCGGGAGACAACATATACCTCAAATAATTGTGAAAGTAGAAAAAACTCAAATGGAAAATACATTAAGAAAGAGCTGAGTTCCCCTTAATATTCCTCACAGAGGTTTGGTCCACTGCCTGCTTTCCCAGTTTATATCTCCTGCTCTACACACAAGATTCCGGTGTGTGGTTGTGGCTCAGTTCATATTGAAGTCCAGTTAGCAGGGTATTCACTTGAAATAAAGCGATTCTTTTTAATGTAGTTGATGCAGACTCATTCATAAATTAGTTCCAGCAAAAATGCTGATTACAAACGTAATTTGAATCTGCTATATTAGCAATTAAAATATTACTTAACTAGTAAACATTGGCTTGCTTACAATAGCTTGTTCCTTAGTGCACTGGAAATAACACCCCAAAACTGTTTCCCATGCATGATTTATTTGTGACTTGGCATAACTTTAACTTAACATCAACGGCCACAATTAGCAAAGTGATTGGCTGTGCATTTACTAAATGAGCACTGTACTACATCCAAACTGACCCCACTGTATTTTTTGGTACAATCAATTTCTATTATGTTCTTACGTGTCTCAATGCATTTTAAATAAAGTGTTAAACCTTTAATTACTTGTTTTTATTTTTGTGATTATATTTTATTATAGTTTTATGTAAAGCACTGTTTCATAGTAATTTACTTCTGTCCCCTTCAAAAATTATATTGTCCCTCCTACTGTTAATTGAGATTTTAGCCATGTGTGCTACACCACAAACACCAACCACCACCAACTACTTGCATACAGTCCTGCATGTTTACATACATTCTAATGATATAATGATGAAGCTTATCCACACTTTTAAGTATGGTGCATTATTTATAAATTTTATAATGCACTCCAACATCTCTGGAAGCTTTGTTAGAATAGGTATTATCATTGACTCAAGAATGAATTAGCAAGAATATTTAAATGGAAATGTGTCTGGCAGTTAAAAAAAAGGAAAAATGGATCTTGCAGCAGAGCAATGATGAAAACAATATTTCTAAATAATGAAATAAATAATGCTTCAGTAACCACAGAATCAAGATTTTAAAATGGCCACACTATTCTCTTGATCTGACCCATTTGAAAACTTGCAGAGAAAGCTAAAAGAAGAGTCAAAATTACAAGACCAGAGGATTTAAAGGACGTTAAAGTATTGTTACAGACAGCTCTGTATCCTATATTTTCATCAAGCATTATTGGATAAGACTGACCATATAGGTTTCACCCTTATCATGTTAATAAAAGAACGCTGCTAATAGTGCAGGGGTTTTTGTTTTTCTTAGACCACTTACTTTTAGAATTATTTTTAAAATTATTGTTATGCCATTGATTATGAAAGTGATTGTATATTAAAATGGGAGTAAAACAACACAAGTGATATGATGCAAATCAGCACATGTAACAAACAAACTACACTAAATGATGACCCATAAGTGTGAGGGAAAGTACAAAGCTATAAGTAACAATATTACATGATTTAATTATTACTAACTCTTGCGAAACCAAGAATGAATTTGTTGCAAACTAATGGAAACTAATTTCAATTTACGAATAGTGTTTTACATTTTATGATCACTCTTTCTCTCTGATCTGTGCACAGGGCACCCTGCTTTATCTCTGTGAAAGGCTGTCACAGGGGTATGAGCAAAATTTAAGTTAACTGATCAGTTCAACTGATCAGAAGAGCTTTAAATTACATGACGAGTTTCAATGTTTAAAGCATCATTTACAACCACTTCTATAAGTTGTATTTCATATTAATAACTACCACTCAAATTCTATTGTTTAAAATATACTGTACAACTTTTTAATCTTCCATGCTGCTGAGGTAAAAGTCTTGATTTTTTTTTCCCAAGACAGAATTTTCCTCTGTGATTTGACAAAACTTACTGTTAAAATTACTATATTTCAGCTTAACCAATGGAAAAGGCAGCAGATGGCGCTATAAGGACATATTATGATGTTCAGATGTAGCCTGTCAAGAGTTTATTCAATTTTGAAGCAGAGTATATTATCAATTGATATGGCATATTTTGCACACTAGTCACAAGGGAGACCTGCCAGCAAATAAAGGGGCCCACTCCTAATACTTCAAACTCGTAGGCTCACTCTCAAATGTCGATTATATTTCAAGATATTTATGTAAAGTTTAAATGAAGAGAAAGGAGAGTTGTCATGATTGTATGAAGTGTTGAAAAAGAATTACACTCAAATGCATGATCTATATGAACATTAACATTGACAGTTGAATCATGTGTGTTTGGGCAAGAAAATCAGTTTTGCCAAACACTGGGCCAGTATGTAATATTTTGGTTGTCCCTTTGATAGTCAGGGCAATGGAAAAATGGATTAAAATTTATATCTAGCAAAAATGGGTTACTGCCAGTATCTCTAATTTACAAAGTGCACAACATACATGCTGAAGAGGGAACGAGGCACAGTCAGCTAAATCCCTTTGCACAGTCTTTTTGAGACCTGAAAATTGCATCTGCCCGGGGATTTAGAAATATCGGGGATTTTGAGCGGCCTAAACATTCGTCAGGTCATGGGCATCACATGTATCTTTTTGTAAATCGTTAAGAAATTTACAGCGGCGTTCAGGCCTTTTGTACTGCTGATATCGAGCGCACCCCCTCCCCTAGCTCACTTATCTCTGCAAGCTAGTGAGAACAATACCACACATTACTTGGACAGCCAAAAATGAATACTCTTGTTAACAAAAGTGCTGGCTTTTTGCATCTCTGCAAACATTTAGACTTGTTATGTCTTCATGTCAGTTGCAGACAAGTCAAACATATGTAAAGATATTCTATAGTGTGGGATGCAATCAAGATTTAACCTGTTGGTCCAGTTTCCCAGGAAAGGATTAAGCCTACACTTGGACTAGCCTTTCCTTTTCAATCAAAAATCTATGTTCATAATCCATGCTTAATCCATATCCAGTAAAACAACTTCATGCATGTATATTACAAATTCAGGCTTGTAAGTTTGCAGTGTTCTGAATCTTTAAGGCAGGAAGGTAACCTAACATTGGACAAATAGAAATGTAGCAATACACAGTTCTGTCCTTTTTTCTTTTTTCAAAAAATGCATATTATATTTAAGAAAATAATACATGCCCCATTTTTTTTACATGCCCCATTTCCAATGGTCTCTGTTATGTGTTCCTGTTTATGTGTTTGTATGTATGAGATTCGTGTTCTATCTGGCACCAGCTGAAACCAATAAACATTTTTTTGAAGAAGTTGTGACCTGATGTGATCTGAAATTTTCAGGAGGCTCCATGTCAACTTTGGTTTTAATTTCGCAAGATTACTTTTTGTTCTTCCATTTTAATGTGTATAAGATTAATTTAAGTCTCTTTTAACAGGATACCTAATCAGCACTATGCTGTACCTACCATACTGAGGAGCTTTTGGGTTATTTTGTGCTTAACTAAGATCTGAGCTTCTAAAGTGATTATTTCCTTGTTCATTCCTTTTGCTGATTAGCAGATCTGAGGGTTATAGGTTCTGAATTGATTCCACTGAATAAAGTAATCTGCCTGCATCTAAAATGTATTGTGGACTTTTCAGCTAATATCTGTAGTGTCTGACCTGGTTTTTGCTCTTATTATTTTTTTAGGCCTTTCAACACCTTCACATTTAGTTTTAATAGGCTCATATCATATAACTGATTTCCCTAATTTCTTGAAAAATGTTTTGCAAAATCATTATGATATCACAAAAACCAATTAATGTTCATATACTTTAGTATCACTTGACAATCTATGTTAAAGATGTAGTGTGTACTTCTGCCTGGACTATTTTTGAATTGACCCCAGTGCAGCCAATCAGAGCTGAAGTAATTAAATGTCAGTAAGATGTTTGACATGTTTATTATTACATAATGGTAAAAGCTTGATTTATTAATGATGTGTTTACAACTATATAGGTTTGCACTAGAGGACCGTGACAAATTCTTGATTATTCATTTCTGGTTCAGTTTTGTTTTCACTTTACACTTTACATTCTATGATCAGTGTTTCTTAAATTCAAGCTCACCTGTTTTTGTATATGATGTGAATTAGAGGCCTGTGAAGGAGCCCTTTTCCTACAATTACATTTTTGCCCAATAATAAAAAATATGCACCTATGAGCCACTATGAGATGCCTTTATCCTGTATCTACACTCACTAATTTTGTCAGATTTATTTAGTAAATAGGTGAATTTTATGATCACTGAGCAGGTATTATTTGGAAGGCAGATACTTCTGTGTTAATTAAAATGTGTTGTCAAGATGGATAATGAGTATAGCTATAAGATTTGTAAATGTGTGTAGGTAGATGTACCACTTTATTAGTCAACTAATATATTAGCTTTAGCTTTTCCATGTTAATGTTTTGATCTTGTTATGCACCAAAGTGTGTTTGCTCATTAACAGCAAATGTGCACACATTTAATATTGATGAAATATTATTGTTTTCCCAAAAACAGCAGCACTTCAAAACTATACCTCAGGTTTTTGTATTTAAAAATGAACAGGAAACAGAGAACTGGTTAAAAGCATGAATTAAGTTAGGAGTAATATGTAATAATGGTTTTTGAACATAAAATAATGGTGTTTATTTAGAAGGAAATGGCATACAGCTTTGATAACTAATGAGATCTGATATTTATTAATAATAATAAACTTAAAGCACACTGTTTTAGCATTGATTGTAATATTAAACTTTAGTGTATTTATTAGCATTATTACAAAAGAATACAGAAATAAATAAATAATTTTTTATTTTAATCCAGATATCTTCTTATGGAAAAAAACTCGCCACATATGATTCCTTATTGAATGACTGCTCACACCATAAATAATAGGATTGAGCAGTGGAGGAAATATCATAAAATACAGAGACATAAATGTCCGAAAATCATGAGGCAAATAGGAGATATTGTACCGACTCTGTATAATCTCAAAGAAAGCTCCAACAAAATAATTCAAAACAGCAAGAAGGTGGGGCATGCAGGTCTGAATGGCTCTTATTTTTGATTCTTTAGAATATAAGCACACTCGTAAAATCTGCGCATAAGAAAACAAAATCATGAGGATCTGCGGAATCATAAACAAAGCCATAGATGAAAGTCCAACTATGCTATTAATTGTGATGTCTGTGCAAGAGAGTTTGATGAGCTCAAAATTTACACAGTGTGTCTTAGCTATAATAGATCTGCAAAAGACTAAGCGTATTGTCAACGTCTCATATAACAGAAAAGCAGTAATAGGATAAACCCATATTAAAATGACAAAATTCTGAAGCTTTCTTGGTGACATCATGTTGTGATAGTGCAGCGGGTGACATATTGCAATATATCGGTCATAGCCCATGAAAGCCAGTATAGTTAGTTCAATAATATTAAAGGTATGCAAGCAGAATATTTGTATCAGGCAACTGGCCAGAGATATCTCATGCAGCTGAGAAACAAGGTTAAACAACAGATGAGGAAACAAACTTGTGCTGCCATAAATGCCATTACATGAGAGATTGAATAGAAAGATATACATGGGGACATGCAATGTCCTTTCACTGTAGATAACTATGATCAGAAGGCAGTTCAACAGTAAAATGGCAGTGTATAGTAAAAAGAAAACAATGAAGTAGAAATGCTTCTGCTGCTCCATTAGAATGTAACCATCAAAAATGAATGTTGTAAAAGTTGATATGTTGTCCATAGCACTGGATGAAAGAAGAAATAAATTAAGCATATTATGTTACTGTATCATATACATTAACAAGCCTAAACAGATCTATTTTTTCTAACAACATTTTATAACAATCTGTTTCATTTGGGATACTTCATATGAAGGCCAAGCGCTCCAGATCTGCATGGAAGGATACAGGCATAGAAAATGTGTGGGCATAGTAAAGAAATGTTTTACATATTTTAAAAATGATTAAATTAAAAGGGTTGTTATTTATTATCATTCCACCAGTAAGTACCAACTATTCACATTCTGTCACATCCAAGACATTCTACATTCATGAACTAATTATACAGCCTTTACATATGCATTACTGATAATTGTTCCGAACACTGGTTATTGCTATTTTCAAAAGAAAAAAATATATCTGAGCTTAAATACACAGATTCTTTATAATATGTTAAGAATTACTGTATGCTGCATATCCCTACTCTGCTATAGTTGCTGTACTAACAAATAAGAAATACGTATATTTAGGTTTAGGAATAACAATACTTTTTTCATATAAAAGAGTGCCATCACTATCATTACTTAAATACATTTACCTAATATGTGAAGTATATAATAAAAGAAAAAGAGATTTACTTCAGCTGTTGTTTAAACAGGAGAATACATTGTTTTGGTCTCCAGTGTACTTTTATAGCTCAGCAAAATGGGAGGATCTGTAAAGTTTCTTGTGCTCTTGTGACCTGTCAAATATCACGGGGTCTACTGCAGCACTGGTTATGCTCTTTTCCTAACGTGTTGTTGTTAGAGCTATTGTGCTGTAAGTCAATAATTAGTGATTACATCACACTATTATTATTATAGGTGAAACCTGGTACATCTACTCCTGCAGTTTTTGATATTTTGCCATGGTTTCCAACACTAAAACCTTAATTAATATCCAGTGTGTCATTTCTGTATACAGCTTTTAGATTGTTTGATCAGTGGCTGAGTGCTTATCATTTAACTTAAAAAATGATCCCCATTGACCAGTATGGTGGAAGTATCATGCCACGCTGGGCTAGGCTGAGCAAAACACAGCATTTAGTTGATACAAACCCCATGACGAGAAGGAGTCAAAAGTGTGTTTGAGCTTTTAAGTGTATCAGCCAGCTTTTTGCTCAGATTTTTTCTCTGCTGTTTCAATCTCTTTGAAAAATGTAATTTTTGTTTCTGCTAATAATAAGGAAACAATCTGTTGGTGTAAGTTAAAGGGGTTTTAAGTGAGCTTTTGAGCTGTGTCCCCTTCACCCATTTTCAGTCGCTTCATATGCAATTTTAATGGAGGTAATTCAGCAATAAATAATTACAGACTAAGTTGAATAATGTGAAGTGTCAGTGCAGTGTAAAGTGCCAGTGCAATGTAAAGTGTGAAGTGGCAGTGCAGTGTACATTTTTGTGTGCTACAGTATTACACATAGAGTGAATAACTGTGTTATTGCACACATAGAGAGAACCACAGTTACTGTGTGTTGAATAGTTTGATGGCATGGGAATAAAACTGTTTCAGAATCATGTTTTGTGTGTGCGAATTGTCCTGTGTCTCTTGCCGGGTGGCAGGAAAGTAAAAAAAAAATGGTAAAAAAAATGGTAACGCAGAGTGGCTGGGGTCCTTCATGATGCTCTTACTTTTCTTGAGACAGTGCATGATGTAAATGTACTTTATTGCAGGGAGTGGTGTGCAAGGGATCTTCTGGGCGGTTTTCACTGCCCTCTGCAGAGCCTTCTTGTCCTGAGGCTAAAGTAGAGATCTCTTTTAAGAAGCTAGAATAGAGATCAGTTGTGAAAAGAAGTGTTTATCACCTAGTTTTTGTCTCTTTTTGAGCAATCCTCATTCCTTTAGCAATATCCAGCTCACCCACAGACCAACAGTCCACTTCAATGGAACCAGACACCCAGCTCTAAAAGCTCTCTCACAGAACTCTGAAAATAAAAGTTGGAATGTAACTGCTGCACCATTAATATCAACCTAGAAAAAAGAAAGTAACCACTTAGCAACAACCACAGTTACCATAGCAATCGTGCAATCACACTTTGCATTTCCCTAAGCTGAATGTAGAACAATTGGTTTGTGAAATGTCCCTAGAAACTTTAAAGTTGTTAGCATTTTTACTAGGCTGGAACAATATCTCATCTCACATCCTTGACTAAACTTGACCATCAGCCAATATGGATTCAAAACTGATACTGTGTTTTTGCATCTCTAAAAATACTAAGCTGTTATTAGTTCCTTTATCTTTATGCTATTTGAATCCAAAATGGCTCCCTTTATCCCTCTATAGTACAATATTCTACACTTTCTACACCAATATAGTATGCAGTTTGTCCATTATGGAAGTCTTGATAAATGGCTGAATCTCTGATGGTTCTTTGTTAAACATAACGAAGATTCAAAATTCTTTATTTGTCACATACATATTGAATAGTTAACATTAAAGAGAAATTTCAAGAGGCTAAACTAAACAAATAATAATATATGGAAAAAAAGTACATTGGTAATAAAATTACATGTGTACAGTGCTGTAAAGTGCAGTGTGCTAGTTTGTTGATGTATAGACTTAAATGACTGATGGCACATAAGATACAGTAAGCAGAGAGTTAGTTTTATAATGGGCAGTGAAATGGCCTGGTTGAGAAGTCTTATGGCCTTAAGATGGAAGCTCCTTCTGAGCCTCTCTGATTTGGACATAATATGTCTGAAGCATTTGCCTGATTGCAGCAGGTCACACAGACAGTTACTAGGGTGAGACCAATCTCTGATGATCCCAGTTCCTCTGGTCTTGCATCTCCTCTTATAAATATCCTGCAAAGAGTGTAGCGCTGAACTGGTGCAGTGTTCTGGTGTTCAGATTACTCTCTGTAGTCTCTTAATGACCTGTACAGAGATACTACTAAGCAAGTAAGTGAAGTTCTGAGTCAAGACACTTTCTACAGCACTAACCCGAGCTGATTTCCTGTAGCATGTGTATTCTTCTATGGATGAAGTGGAGTGGATTATTTCAAGAAAGATTAAAGATTCAGCAGGGGTTTCCAAGAAACCAACCCCCTAAACAGACAAACTTTGCACACACGCAGAAACACCGCCCACACCCAAACCTCACCCCCACGCATCCCCCTCACATTAAAAATTGTTCTGAGACCCCTTCTTTCCACCACCAGCTCCTTGGTTTTGCTGATTTCAGGTTGAATGCATTTTTTCTGACAACACAATGTCAGGTTCTACAAAACCTCCTTCTATGCTGTCTCATCAGTATTAAATATGAAGCTGACATTTACTATGCTGTCAGCAAATCTGACAATGGATTTAGGGCTGTGAATGACCTTGCAGTCACGGGTGTAGAGGGAGTAGTGCAGACGCCCGGGTACACAGCATTGTGGAGCTACTGTTTTGCATGTGAAAATACTGGGGACACAACCACCAGTTCTGACCACCTGTGGTTCCCCAGCACAAGGAACATTTTTCTGGGGGTTTTCTTAGTGCCACATCAAGCACATCATGTAATTCAGACAAAGTCATACCTGTGTCTGCATGAGGTAGATTGCTGTACACTGATTTGGTGTTAAAGGAACTGAATTTAAGAGGCAAGTAGAATAGAGTCTCATTGGTCAGATAGTCCAGGTGATATGAGCAAAAAAAAGAAGGGTTCTGATGGAGTGTCAGGCACTGAGGGGGTTGCTGAATGTTGCTGCCCTTGACATCACTTTGGAAAGCCTCTTTTGCTCTGAGATCATCCAACTTGTTGTCCTGCACCTAAAAACTTGCAAGCAGAATGTGCAGTGGTAAGTGCTGTGTTCACATCTTTGGTTCTCGAAGAAGGCGGTCACATCTTTCTACCCTCCCTCTCCTGCTGGCTTTCTTGTCTCATCCTATCTAGTTTTCTGTCTGTCTCTGAGACTCCCTTTGCGGCGCTCTCCAAACAAAAGGAAATTATGGATTTGATCAACTGTTCTCTGAATGCAATGGACACCATCTTCTCGACAAGAGGACTGGGTTTGGGGGAACCTAACTGTCCTGCAGGAACGTTTGCTGCTGGATACATAATGGACGGGTGGGAGAAGTGGCGCGTTTATGTGCCTGGCAGCACTGTCCCTGGAAGACTTGTAGATATTTACCTATTCGGCACCATGATAACAGGGCTTCTGCTAATTGGATTATGCGGACCCTGGGTTATTGATGACTGAAGAAAGCACCAGAATGATTGAATCCTTGGGCAGAGCAGGAAGCACTCAGAATATGATCACACATTATAATTTTGGAGAAGCTTGTGTCTCTGCAACATAATCGGATAAACCATGGGGACATGTGATGGACGTTAGTTGTTGAAATTGGAGTAATAGCTATCAATCCAAATTCAAACCCAATAAATATTTTTCTCTCTCGGCTACCACCCACTATCAGCATAGGCTTCGGGCAATGCCGCCGCTGGAGCAAAACAACTCCCGGAAACAAGATAATGAGACACGCTGAATTCTTTCTCCCTGTTCCAAGGACACCTGTGGTGGACTTAAGACTAATACAGGCGTACTTCACACACTTACATATCATCGTACCTTACCCTCGCCCCACGCCTTCGATGCTTTACCTCCCAAGTTTTCGAATAGACGGGTCTGTGACCAGCGCTGTCATAGCTGAAGGACCAGATGGCTGCTGTTTTTACGGCAGACTCACTCTCTTATTTTCCATGCTACCTCTTGACAGACCTATATATTCCCCTAAAATGTGTTGTCTGTTTATGGTCGAAGAGGTCCAATTTCGCTGCATGTAACTGTGACAAGTAAGGGCTTTTCATCATTATCATCACCATCGTCATCATCATTTCTCAGTGTGTTCGGGACTTCATCATGGATCCTGTGGTGTTTCTTTTTTGTTGCCACAGGGCATCACAGCCTCACCCTTTATTCATTTGCACACTATGGTGTATCACAGGGGTTCTCAAAGTCTACATTCAAAGGTCCAAATCTGAATTTTCATCAATGACAAAGGTCCAGAACTATTTGTAA
>JBBMFX010025242.1:0-12247 GCA_037832545.1 Rhabdalestes septentrionalis | reverse complement strand
TGATTCTCCCTCTCTCTCTGTTCTTCATATACACACACACACACACACACACACACACACACACACTCACACACTGTTCCTGTCAATTTAAATAGATAATATTATATATGGATTGGATTAATTATAAAATAACCACTTATTTGAAAACTTTACTATTCACAGGTAATATTGCAGTACAGTCCGTCAACATAGGGAGATCCTCCACTCAAGTCCATTTATAACCAAGACAAACAAGTATTAACACAAAGAAATCTGTAAATAAATCGATATCCAATCGAATTGGAAACCGAATTGGATCATGACCATGTGAATCAGAATCGGATCGATTCAGGAAACAACACCCAGCCCTAATAATAATGAGTAACATTGTAAATCCCTTTATGAGTAATGAGAGCTGCCTCGTTGCAGTGGGGCCTAAAAGAATGCAGGACTATCAGAGCAGGGCCGGCTTCATTCCGGACCTCGTCCCAGCAGAATCGCCCTTTCAGGCTCTAGGCAGCGAGAGAGAAAGAATCCAGAGGAAGATAGATACATAGAAATCCTTATTTTAGACAATACAGGGGAGTCTCAGTTCAACGAGTTCTTATTAATACAAAAAAATGAAAAATTGGGTGAAAATGTTGATTTTTCCATTGACAGTTGATTGGAGCAGGTACCATTATAAAAACTGTGCTTAACTGTTTCTTAATGTTTGATCACAAGCTTTATATAAACCCCAAGCATGGTAACATGCTCGTAATCATGTAACAATCCAATAGTATTCAGTACAATATATCATTATTTTCGCAACAAAACCTCATATGTCCAAAACTGCTATTTTCAGGAAACTTAAAAAATGATGTATATTCTAAATAAATGAATACTGTGTCATCAAAAAACAATTTTTCATTGGTTAATACTTTTAAAGTTTACAGACCCATATGGAGACTGACCAATAGTATCAATTTATGAAAAAAACAACAACAAAGACCAAAATTGGAGTTACGAGGTCTCCATCAGACAGTGACGATATGTCGTATTATGATGCCCCTGACTGATAGACAGATGGATGGATGGATGGATGGATGGACAGATGTTGGATAAATGGATGGCGGACTAGAATTTTATCTGTAAAAACTCTGGGTGCCAAATCCACATGGTTATTAAGACTAGAGACGTTCTTATTTTTACTGATCAAGATGAATGATGTGTACCAAGACCATGATAAACACACAGAGAGTGTGTACTGTACATAATTACAAACACAGTTTGAAGACATGAGGGAAAAACAACATGGAAAAGTGCAATAAACATATTCCAAGAGTGTGAGACGTGAGTATCTGGGGGCCCCAAGCAGGGTCCGGGGGTCCTCAAATCCTCCCAGTCTTATTCATTCCTGACTGAGAACAGAGGAAAGATTTTCTCTTAGATCCTTTCCATCAGGAAATATAAGACCATTTCTAGACTTACTACACATTATATTGAACTGATTTTATAAATCATATTTTGATGACCTGGGGACTGCTTATGCTCCTTAAAGCAAAAATATGCCGTGTGTGTGTGACACACAGAAGTAAGTGTGTATATACAGTAATATGTGGAAGTCTTAATGAACAATTTGATCAAATGAAACTAATTTACATGGACATTTGTGTAAATAAATATTTAATTTGTAAACATTATTATTATTATTATTATTATTATTATTATTATTATTATTATTATTATTATTATTATTATTATATCATTTAGAGGGGCCACTGCAAATAAGGTCAGTTTCTCATTTTTATCTTTTATAGCTGCAGTACTGAACTGAACAGCTTAACCTTCGTTTTAAGAACCGCTGACAATATTTCTCCAAATAACATTATTTTTATAGTTTACAGGACCGGAATAATAAAAAAGAAAACAAATCTCTCCTTCTCTCTTAAAGGAGGAGGAACTTCTAGTGTTTCAGCATCCAGCTGGTCTCACTGTGAGAGGAGAGTGTGGATTACAGCAGTGTTTTATACTTTTCCTCAGTAAATAAGATTCAGGTGATCACTGATCAGTCCCTCATAAAGCAGAATGAGGAGCTTGTGGAGGAGTTTAACACACACTGTACTAGAACGGGTTCACACTCAGAGAGACGCAGATTTCAAAATAATCTGCAGAATCTCTTATTATTTTCCTGAGCTGTATGGTATTTACATGTTTTTGTGTACCAGTGTGTATGTGATGAAAATAATAACATTTCTTTGAGTGATGAATGTCTTCAAAACAAAACGTATGGCAGCAGCTGGACTGTATGATTCCATCATCCAGCTAAAAACATGGTGATTTGTCAGAGGACTTGTTAGTGTATTTTGGACCGATATTGTGATATCGATAATTGAAGAGTATATCGTGCAGCTCTAGACTGCCTGTTTCGCAGCTGTTGTGCAAATTTGAGTCTCATCTGGATTCGGTTTCTGTTTTTTAAGGGCGGGGCCGAACAAAGCCCCAAAATAGAACCATCTAGCAGGTGGCATTTCCCAACACACACACTCACTCACGGCGGTCTAGATTACTGGGTCAGGGCGGATGACTGTGGAGGTTTTAGTGCTGCAGCTGAGGGATTATGGAAGCTTTTGATCTATACTCAGCAACAATGACCTCACAGTATCACACAAACCAACGCAACGCTGCATTTAACACTGCCGGTCCGCGACCACACCACCACGCGCAGCCGCCTGCAGCAGGACAGCTGGGAAAATCACACCAGATGACTCGCAGTTTATAGACAAGGCTGCTAGAAGATCATATCTGGAAATAAAGGAGGAACGGTGGGAACAACCAACTGGTTACAATGTAAAAGTGATTCTCATGTGGTCAAATGGGTTTGATTAGAGTCTGAGTTTGATCATCCAAGGGGAATTTAATTTTTTAAATCAGATAACTCAAGCCTGTCCAATAGGAAGAGAGCCGAGGGTCCTCTCCGATCAGACAGTCCTCGACTTCAGGCTTAAGTTAACTGGCTAACTCTGCCTCCCGTGACTCAGTGTGATGCCAGCATGGGCAAATCAAGTCAAGTCAAGGAGGTTTATAGCCAATTTTAGCATTTTAGCCACAGTACACAGTGAAACAAAAGGTTTCTCCAGGATCATTTACGTTTACATTTAGAAGATGCTTTTATCCAAAACGACTTCCACTCCCAACCTACAGGGGGCAGTCTCCCTGGAGCAACTTGGGGTTAAGGGTCTTGCTCAGGACCCCAGTTGTGTTTTACTGAAGGTAGGATTCGAACCCATGACCTCTTGGTCCAGATGGAAGTATCCTACCTACTAGGCCACACCCACACCATTATAGATGGTGGTGCAGCATAAGAATACAGAAACATTACAAGACAACACAAGTGCCGACAGAACAATTGCAGAGAGCAGGAGAGCAGCGCCAAAACAATAAGAAAGCATTTAGTTCCTTCGATGTTTGAATGAATAGAGTATCGTGACAGATACTGTGTTCCAGTTTGACAGGTTCTCTATAGTGCATGGCTGTCAATCTGCTAGTAAGTGAAAGTTTACTGATCCAGCACTTTTTAAAGCAACACTACAAAGTGCTTTCCAGACCGTGTAAAATAAATTAAACATCCACAGTCCAGAGACACAAGTCTTCTGTCATTTTTAAAAATAGCTGTTTATTATATTGGCATATGATCCCTAAGTCTAGTCTTTTGCTGCCCATGCAGGGAACAAGTAGTCCCTTCCATTCATCCTAACCAGTGTAGCACTGTCACTCATTACATTATTTACAGTAACATGAACAATGAAAATAGGATTTAAAAAAACTAGGGCTGGGAATTTAATGCATTAATTAGGTTAATTAATCACAGAATAAAATAACACTTTGATATTTTTAACGCAATTAGCGCTTTAAGCTCTCCCACTAGTTCGCAGACATGTAGTACTTCAATTCAAGACCAAAAATACGTCATCTTTCCGAGTCCCAAATCACTGCTGCGTGAGCAGCCTGAGAGCGGAGTTCAGTTCACAGCACGCGAGGAAGCGTGTGAGATTTGGAAGAAAAAAACGACAAATTGACTAATAAAATGTTTACCTGTGATGTCTTGCGAATGTTTTTTGCCAAATCTGAAAGAGAATGTTTGCCTTTTGGAAAAGACGCTTGTGCGTCTCCCGGTTCAATCTTGAGCGCAGCTGCATGGCCGTGCAAGGAGAGAGTGAACACTCAACACCACAACACTTTGCCCATCGAGAAAGAGGGTAGCAGTGGTGAATCGCAGTGTATGAGAGGTATTGGTCGAGCTAGAGGCAGCAGGAGAGGGAAAACTGGGCTGCAATTAGCCGTAGCATTTAGCTCTCTCTACCCAGACCTCCAGAGGGGCGGAGTCTCAGTGCTACATGGCCGCAGTGTGTGTAAGAGAGCTGGGAGATGTAGGAGAGGCAGCTGGGGTGATCTGGGTCTGAATAGGGCTGGAAATAGCGATGATAATGGTGGCTGGGGTTATTTGAGAAACGAGGAATTGTATCAAAACTTACAACTCTCATTTACTGTAACCTAATATATAGGTTTGGTTCTGTCAGTGATACAAATGTCATGACCATTGTAGCCTAAGTTATAGGCTTGTATTCAATGAGAAATGGTTAAAAAAAATTGCTTCTTTTAACGTCTGTATGTGCGATTAAATTTGATTATTTAGATTAATTAATCGCCACACCATGTTATTAATTAGATCAAACATTTTAATCGATTGACAGCACAAAAAAACCACATGGCAATATTCTGATGGCGAGGATTTTAATCGTCACTTATTGAATTGTAGTTACAACTAGTCAGTACAAATACAAATAGCACACATACAGCTGTATAACTATAGAAACAATCATCATTTTTACATTCATGGCCAAAAGGCCAATTTAAAATCTCTATTACAGACAGATCCACTAAAAACCCTGTAAGACTGGTAGACCCCCGTTCATTCTGGGTTTCTTCTGGGTCTTAGTTGGGAGTTTGTCCCCCCCTGGCTGTAGTAAGAGCCTCTACTCCTCTGGGAAAGCTTTCTATCAGAACTTGTTATATTGCTGTGAGGATTTGATTGTAATCAGGCACTTTTGGTGAGGTCAGTTACTGATGTTGGATTCCAAAATTATTAGTTGGAGCTTCATCACTCCAGAGAACGCAGATCCTGGGACTTTAGATATGTTGATGCTTGACTAAACATCCCATTCCACTGTCGATGTGGACCCACTGATCTCCAAACTGGATGCAACTTAATGCAGCTTAATTCTCTAATTGGTGTCTGGAAACTTTTGGACATATAATGTGTGCTGGAGGATCTTGGAGAACTTAAACCCTTGAACATACACGAACACACTTCAGGACTTCACTCTCATAACTGCAAAACTTTTAAGAACTGATTAATAAGCTTAAGGTCCAAAATGACAATCTAGGACCCAGTCATCCAGTATTTTACTATAGAATACCTAACCATGCCATAACCTTGAATCAACACCCAGTCGTTTTTAGCAGCTCCACTTACCACATAAGTGTAATTACAAGTTCTAGTCTGTGTGTTTCTCTGCAGCGTCATGTGCTCACCCTCCTTTATTCATCAGTGATCAGTCGAAAGATGTCAAGAGTGAATGCAAAGGTGGTACACAACAAAGTTACTCATTAGTGTATGATGGCAGGTGTCATCCTTTTGTCATGACAGGTTATAAAACATGTTGTCAGGACATTTGCACAATATTAGCATTCGACACACACCGACAACAATCACTGACGATTACTGGATAACCTCTGATGGCGGTCCAGGGGCATCAGATGCTATTTTAATGAGGGGGACACGTGGGGGCGGGGTTTTGGTGGAGGCGGGGTTGCTGCGTGTTTGCAAAGTCTCATCCTTTTAGGGGGTGGGGATGTTGGGAAACCCCTGTTGAATCTTGAATCTTGAATCTTTGGTGAAAGAATCCACTCCATTTAATGGATAGAAGAACACACACCACTGGATATCCGCTCCAGGTTTTCCTCCAACTCACCACATGCAGGTGAAGAGAATGGTTAGTGCAGAGACAGGCTGCTGGGATTTCCAGTGGTGTGTGTTCATCTATCGGCTTAGTGGAGTGGATTCTAGATTCAAGATTCAACAGCGCTGGGGGAACTCATTATTTATGTTAAATGTGGGGGGGATCCAAACAAATAAATATGAAATCTGAATGGGACACGCCCCCTCTGATTGAATGGTGGTGATGCCCATGTCGCGGCCTATGACATTCTTCCATAACATTACAATGTGTCAGTATTATGCAGCAGTGCTCAATTTACCGAATTGAAAATCAAATGAAGTCATTTTGGTTCAGATCTAAGCTCATAGTAGTTAAACAGATAAGAAGTACCCTAAGTGGAAATCTCTATATTTTAGCAGGAGGACACAGAGTCAGTTTGGAGCCAGGCCAGATGGTGAATCCGGGATAGAGCGGCTCGGTGAACTCGGCCTGCACCTTGTAGAGCAGGATCATCTTGTCAGTGATGCTGTAGAAGGACAGGGTTCCGGCGTCGTAGTCCACGTACACGCCGATCCGGTTGGAGTGGTTGGTTTTGGGGATGTAGGTCTCCTTGCTGTGGTGTCTGAAGGCGTACCTGAAGGGGGAGCAGTAGAGCCTCCAGGACTGTTCCCCGCAGCCGAACCAGCACTCGTTCCGGCCGCCCTTCCTCCGGATGCTCCGGTAGGACACCGCGATATTGACACCATTGGTGCCGCCCCACTCCACCTCCCAGTAGGCGCGGCCGCTCACCACCTCCTTACACAGCACCTGCGGCCATTCGAACCGGTCGGGGTGGTCCGGGTACGTCAGGTCCCGGTCGTTGTTCACCACCATTTTGTTACCATCGGACAGAGCAAGGCGCCGGTAGGCCGTGTTGGAGTCCATCTTTAACTCCTGGAAATCTGTGAGGAGATTAAATACACACTGTTGAATCACAAGAGAACATTTCTGCAAAGGATGTGTGGCATGGCTCAGCCAATCAGATTCTTGAACAATATTAAATATTAAAACAAAATAGGTTTAGAGCATCAGCGGAAAACTAGATGCATTTCCTCAAGAAAATGCGAAGTGTGATCGCATGGTTGCTATAAAACACAAGAGAAACACAAACTTTGGGTTTATGGGCACAAAATATTTTGTGCAAAAGAAAAATTATGTGCAATGAGGGTTCAATCAGGCACTGTTCACCAAACCAACCAGGCCACATTCAGAGTGTTTTTCATTAACCCACAACAAACAATGACAAGACACAAGCTGACCTGAGCTTTAATGTCTTGAAGTCTGTTTATGAGTTTTCTCAGTCTGCGTTTGTGTTTCTCTTTCTTTTCCCAGCCACCTTAGACACTCGCTCCAACGCACATTGTGAAGGCAACTCGACCATTTGCAATCTGTCCCCTTACAGAGCTGCCTCAACCATAAAAATTTATTTTTTTAAACTAACAATACTGTTCAACTGATCAAAAATCTGAGCACACACAAACTGCTCCAGATGTTTTGATGTTGGAACCATTCCAGCATTTCATAAACTGCAGGAGGGGAAGACGCCAAATTCCAGCTAACAACAAAATGATAAAAATAAAACTTAAGAAGAACTGTAGTGTGTAGTGACTGTCAGACGAAGTATCCCTTTTCCATGATATGGGCATTTTAAAAGAACTGTTTGATGACAAATCAATTAAAAATACCGTGTAGCTCTGTGGACACACAACAGTGTGACAGTGTGAAATGATTTCTTTGTATTGATCCCACTGAACCCATTCACCAAGTGAAGCAGCAGGCAGTCAGGACCACAGCACCCGCAGAGTGGATAGTGGGGACGGTACCTTACTCAGGGTACCTCAGTGGTTCTACTACCAGTTCTGGGATTGGAACCCACAATCTTCTGATCACAGGGACAACTCCCTAACTAGTAGACCACCAGTGGTGACTGTGGAATCCAGTGGGAGGGACCAGTTCTAAAGGGCTTCTAGAGGTTCTATAATCTAGACACAAGCATCAGCCTCACCGGGGGGCTTCAGTCAGAATGCAGCTATCTGCCAGGTTACATAAAGTATTCAATATATGTTAATATGTTTAAAACACACTTCAGAGAAAACAAGGTATCTTTTATGCATTACAGATGTACACTGCAAGAAAAGAGATCAGAAAAAGCCAGCAAATCTTAAAAAGAATTCTCGTTTTTGTTTTTTTTTCTTAGGAACATACGAACATGTGGGATTTAAAAACATCTAGTTTTTGGAACCATTTTCGTGTTATAAGAAGCTTGATAACTGAAAATTTTTCCTCCTCTAGCACTTCTTTTTTTGTTTTGTTTTTCTTTTAGGCCGCCTATGTGTTCAAATAACATACAACTCTTATCCAATACTGGTGCAACAATAAATTAGGATAACTAATGGGGCGTTTTTAAATTAAAAATAATATATTTCGAGGTTTCTGCTCTGAACAGGAGATCTAGCTCTTATAGTCATGGTTGGTCGCTTGTGTGTACATGTGTGTGTTTGTTCTTTGTAGCTTACACTGCAGGACCTCCTCTCTGGTCATGGGTGTGAGGATCTGGATTTGTTTCACTGTGAAAAAAGCAACAAAAACATCATTTACTATCATTTCAATACAACTGCCAAAAACATAATTGTCTCAAAAATTATTGCAGTGTAGGGGACATTAGTTTAGTGATAGTGTGTTAATGAAGGTACGTATACACCAAATGTAATTGTGCAGAGTTTTGTTCCTAATAGACAATTTAAAAAGCGATTGCACCTCTGTTAGATATTCTCTCCATCTCCTCCTTGCAGAAATCCTCCATTCGCTTTTTTAGTTCATTAACAGATTTCGCCACGTCGTCGAAGGAGAGGAGGGAGCTGACGGTGATTGTGGGTAAATCAGAAGTTCCAGGAGGGGCAGAGAGCACCGCATAGCGCTAACAAACAAACAAACAAACAAAAACACAAACAAACAAAAAACCAAACAAAACAAACTAAATCAGTAACTTTTTTTTATTACAGCCCCCACCCTCTAAAAAAACAGACAAACAAAAAATCTCAACAAAACAAGGCATTAGTATCTCATTTTTTTCTCTGGAAAAAAAGCACTGTTAGTGTAAGATTATGTTCTTTATTTTAAAAGTGGTTAACTAGATTAAATAGAAATTTAATATAAAAGCTATCTAATTTAAGTCAGAGTCACTGATGGATCGGTTATTGTGTGAATAGTTCTGTGACTTAATCAGATTTCCATATAGAAGCGATAATAACCACCATGTACAAATTCCTAAATATTACAATTCACATCATTCTGAAGTAAACTTAAAATTAAAAAGTAATATTCACAAACAGGAAAAGCTGAAACTGAGTCAAACGCTGCTAAAATAGCATCATGGCAACTTACAAAAATGCGAGGAAATCTGTGGTAATACTTGGTTTAAGCACAAACAGTTTTAGTTCAATATTTAGTCTAAAAAATTATATCAGAACTGATACAGCCTTACAACGAGATCTTTCACATTTGGTTTAGCAACTGAACTGATCTAATTGACAGTAATTTGTTTGTTTTATTGCCTTATTTCAAAATCTTGCTCAATAACTATTGGCAAGTTAGGACAACAATTCTTTAAATTCAGATTTTAAATTCAAATAAGATGTTATTTTTTGCAGTAAAGAGCTTCAGGATTTTATTTCGCCTTAATTAAAAAATGTGCTTATAAATTATTAATACATGAAATATAGACATTTTCTTTTAAACTTTAAACCATGAAATGTGGACGCCACTTGCAAACTTCAGGAAGTATAAAAAGCCCAAAGTGCAATTTCCCTTTTCTGCAGCCTCGTATCGTGCCAGTGCAGCACCCGCTCCCAGCACCAAAGTGGTGTGAAGTAAAGGGACGGTACCTGCAGGAAATGGATGTGATCATCAGTGAGAGAGAGGGACTGGAGTTCCTCGTCTCTCTTCCTGAGTTCTGCGATCTCATCCTCCAGCTGCTTCAGGAAGGCCTCGGCCCGGCTCACGGCCACCTTCTCCTGGGCTTTGATCAGGTCCTGCACCTCAGAGCGCCTCTTCTCGATGGAGCGGATCATCTCGTTAAAGAGCTTCTCGCTCTCCTGCAGGGCTGCCTGTGCACAGCGCTGTCAGAAAGACAAAACACAAAACAGAGGCCACTCAGACCTTCTCAGGAACTCATTAAAACCCCTGCCCAGCTCTCAATATGTCCAAGTTAGATAAGCTTTCGCTGGTAGAGCTAGAAAAAAGTATTTGGATGCCTGTCCATTCCACAAACAGGGACTTTTTTGACATTGCATTCAAATCCATAGACTAAAATCTAAAGTTGGTCCCACTTTGCAGCTTTAAAAGCTTCCACTCTTCCTGTAAGACTTTCCACAAGATTTTGGAGTTTCTGTGGAATTTGTGTCCATTCATTTATGAGGTCAGACACTGATGTTGAACGAGAAGGTCTGGATCACTATCTCCGCACCAGTTCATCCCAAAGGTGCTGGATGTGGTTGAGGTCAGGACTCTGTGTGGACCAGTCAAGTTCTTCCACACTGAACTCCTCCAGCACGTCTTTATGGAGCTGCTCTGTGCACTGGGACACAGTCCTGCTAGAATAGAAAAGGTTCTTCCAGAAACTGGGTCCACAGAGTTGGAAGCATGGTGTTGTCCAGAATGTCCTGGCATATAAGACATTAAGATTGAACTTCACTGGAGGTAAGGGACCTAAACCTTTAACAGATGTGTCCCAATACTTTTGTCCATATAGTGTATCATACAAATGGACCCCAACTGCGCTCAAACAGATTTGTTTATGTGGTTTCTTTTCTACACATCAGTTAGGATGCAAAAATAAACAACATTAAGGTCACATGTTTGGCAATGCTACAATCTCAGAAAATGAGATGCCATGGTGGGTTCTTGCACCGGGCCATGGAAGAATCATTTGTGTGAGTTTACTGGGTGTGAGGAAAAACAACAATAATTGATTAAAAAACCTTAAAATATAGTGAAGGATCTTTCAGGTGGCCTGGTGGGTAGGGAGTTGGGTCTGTGATCAGAAGCTTGTGGGTTTAGAGCGAGATAGCATCCCCACACACTGTGTACCTGGCTGCCTACTGCAGAAGTGTTTTTGTTTGTTTGTTTTTTAATACATGGGAAAAGAAGGGCCTTCTCAGAATAAGTCTAGTTACATCTGTTCATTTTTTATCTTAGAAACTACAAATCTATAATGCTCCTTCATTCAGAAGGTTGTGGGTTTGAATCCCAGGACTGCTAGACGCACCACTGAGGTTCCCTAGAGGAAGGTACTGTTCCCACCCACTGCTCCCCAGGCGCTGTGTTCCTGCTTCACTTGGTGAAATGGGTTAAATGGTTTAAATGGGTTAAGGAGGAATTCCACACAGTGTGCTGTGTTGTGTTTCTGTGTGACAAATGGATGCTTTACTTTAAAAAGTAACAGAATCAGGCTTTGGAGGTGGAACTTGTCTTGGCTGACCATCCAGGGTGAATATTTTCCCCAGACTTTTCCTCCGGAAGGTCACGGCCGCTGGGAGCAGCACCGGAGCAGACAGGCCGAGTTTCCAGGCCTGTGTTTTGTCAGCAGGCCTCAGTGGGGCAGTGAAACGCAGCCAGTCCAGAAACAGCTCCCCCTCCGCCAGACGCCGGCTCCGGCCTGACCTGAGCTCACCTTGTGAGAGTCCACGGCCCTCTGCAGGTTCGCCAGCTCCTTCTCTCGCTCCAGGATCAGCTGCATGGACTTCTTCTTGGGTTCCCCCAGCTGGCTCTGTGGGACAGACAGAGTTCAGATCAAACCACAATCGCAAAACTCCACACTGGAAATAAGTAGAATTACCTTCAGAATTTTTAGTTTTACAGATGTTACTTTTTACCCAATTGTTTATTCTGAAATCAGCGTCTCTCTGAGTGTGAACCCATTCCAGTCCAGCAGTTCTTAAAAACTAAGGTAAAGCTGTTCAGTTCAGTAATGCAGCTATAAAAGACAAAACCTGAGAAACTGAATGTTTTTGCAGTGGGAACATATATATGGTACAAAATACGGTATTCGGAAAGGCATAAATAACGTGTTTTTTATGAATATGGTATTCGGACAAATACTTGTATAAAATATTTGTATTTGGGAACCAAACCCCGCCCCCACACCCGCATTCGCATGGTTAGGGCTCTCGCCCTGGGATCAGAAAGTCATGGGTCGTTCCCCAAAACCGCTAGGCACCTCTGAGGTGCCCTGAGTGAGGTAACCATCC
>JBBMFX010025232.1:0-12248 GCA_037832545.1 Rhabdalestes septentrionalis | reverse complement strand
TTGTGCGCATGATAGAATGTGGAAAATGTGTAGCAGAACTGTACCAGAAAATGTTCTTTGTCTTGTAACACAGCCCTTTTAAGAGCAACAGAATCAATTAAAATTCTTTAAGGAAGCATATGGAAAGTTAATCATTATTCATGTAAAGAACTATTTAAACATTGATTTGGTTTCTGGAGCTGTTATGGTTCATTCATTGACTTCCTAAAGACACTGTTAGAAAATATGAGCTACTCTTTAGAATATGTGACGTTTCATGAATAATAGACCAACTGACCTGAATTGACACAAGGAATACATTCTAATTAAAATACAATAGAATTAAGAACAACTTTCCTTTTTGTCAACAAGAGGTTCTGGTATAACTGTGTTCACATAAGTAGTAGATTTTTACGCCATGTTTTAAAGAACTAGACCCAGAATGCATTTACGGTTTGTACGTACCCTCCCGGTGCTCGTGGCTTTCCAGTAGTAGACCTTATACTGCAGGTCATTTTTAAAGATATCTCGAATGGTCATCATCTTTTTCTGCTCATTAAAGATAGCCGTCAGGACGTCTTCTACATGGAGAGTTACTGTCCGGAGATCTTCACTCGTCTCAATTTTAAACTCAGGTCTGCTGATGATGGCTGGAAAAATGGGATCAAATATCATTTCTTTGGCAATAAGATCTGGATTTGAGTTTTGTAAATGAGGTTTTGAATTTATGTGCATTTTTCAGTGTATGATTAAGAAACCTACTGTCTTCATAGGGAATGAACCAGGCAGATGTCGTGTATGGGGGTTCAATCTGGTCAGAGCTTGCACCGCGCACTGGGACTGACTGCACCTCTGCTTTGTAACGACCTTTCAGGTCTGTGAATTCACCAGTTAGATCACATTCGGTTTCACCGATCTGAATGCACTGAGGGCTTGTTTCTGTGTTCCCACCCTGTCTGGAATAAAAAGTTAAAAGAGTGAATTAGTTTGAAAACTACTAATCCATTCCACAAGCCTTTTAGTAATCAAAGCATGCTGAAACAAGAAGGTGGGTGTGGATTTTTGCAATACCTTTCTACAGAACTAACAGCACAACTAATCTTATTGTCCGAGTAAACCACAGACTTACTTACAACTCGCACTTTTTCTGGAGTCATTAAATGTAACATGTTCTATGCATAAAAGCCTAGAAGGCAAATTATATGGTGGCTGAACACTGTAAATCCATTTAAACCCTTTATAAATTTGCATTGTTGTCCATATAGTTACTGAATAATAAACCTTATGTAATGATGCAGGAGGACTGGTAATGTAAAGGGTTAACATACATATGCAAAATAAAGTCTATCCTGAAGAAACACATTTTTCAAGAGGAAAAGTTACTTTCAGTCATAAACTGGGACAGTATTTTAAAAGTGACTTTAAGTTCAAAGTGCATGTGCTCCTGGTTTCCCCACATAATCTTAGCTAAACTCACTAACTACAGATAAACAAACAAATTTGCTTGTATTTCCCCTTCCTAATATAATCCTAGCAAAACCGAATAACTTAATACAAATAAACAACAAATGAAAGTATAATTGCTTGTGCTTTCCAACTCAACCCAATTAAATACAAATAAAGATTAGCTAACGAATAAATAATGCCATAATATCACTCACTTGTTGAACTGCACAGTGTATGAATATCCCACTGGTTTGGGGCTCCACGTTAATAATGTCTTGAAGTTCAAAGAATTCCAAGTGACATTCTGGGCTTTGGGGAAACTGTCTGCAAGGAGGATGATTTTTAATTAGGACTGTGATAAAAAAAACTGCAGAACTAGTTGGGTGAACTAATAAACTTTAAGATAAATACAAAGGAGTAGACAGAATCGTAGATCAGCCAGACTTACCTGAAAGACAGTCGTGTCCGCGGAGCAGTGCCCACACACACAGAAGGCTGAAGAGGGGAGTCTGCATTGTGCTCCTCGCGGAGGTTTTAGACGAAGGGTGGGTGGGCTAAAGGCTGCTGCTCCGGCTGCTCCTGAGACTGAGGAGAAACTTCAGGAACCAGGTGAAAAGGCACCGCTGTAAATTCCTGCCGTGTGATTTATACCGTCCAAATGTAACGAAAGCTCTCAGACAGCTGGGATTAAAAGAGAGCGAGTCACGGCTCATAACTAAACCATGTCCCTCCTCCGGTCCCTGAGTGGCTCAGACATCTCCAAACTGAAGCACAATGCAAAGCAAGCGCCTCTCTATTGACCATATAAGGTCGTCCGTTCCGCCTAACGGGGTCTGACGGGATTTCCCTTTTCCGAACTCCAGTGTGACATATGATCATGGCACCAATAATCCATACTTTCAACACTCACTTCAGGCATAAATCATGTATAACAGACATAAAGATATGTTTATGTTTTTAACCTGATGGCCAGTGTCTGAGAAAGGGAGGACACCATGTCATTCCATTCATTTTGAAGAAAAGAAATGCTTGAAACAGAGATTTTAACACTTGACCTACAGCTGTGCTCATAGGTTTACCTACCCTGGCAGAATTTATGGTTTCTTTTCAGAAATTATGAATGATAACACAAAAACATTCTTAGTGGTGGGTTGAAGCATTTTATTTTAAGTATGTTGATTCTTTTAAAATCATAATCACAACACAAACTACCCAAATGACCCAGATCAAAAGTTTACATACCCTGGAGATTACACACACAAGTACACAGAGGTATGAAACAGTGTTTTCTGAAGCAAACAGCATACAAAGCAAAACACTGCTGACACATAATAATGCAGCATTGAAATATTTAAATTTTTTTCCAGTCAGTGATGTTGATAGGCGGTTCTACACGGGGGCCGGTGGTCCCAGGGCCCCCTATAATTGCTCCTGGCCCCCCTGCACTGAACAGCCAAAGATTTAAATATTAATTTCTTATCGCGACATGCGTTGGCTCGAAGAACGGGACCAATGGTACGTGTGTTCTAGACAAAAAGCCCCCCTAAAATCACACTGGACCCCCTTCGGCCCCCCTGGTAATTTTAGTCTAGAACTGCCGCTGTTTCCAGTTAATCTCATTTGCTGATAGTTTGTTTTTTGTTTTATGTCCAGGTACCAGACACATGTATATCCTACCCGGCACACTAAGTAGTGTATACTTTAAACATTCTGGTCGGTATAAGCTGACCGTCAAAATCCTCATGGAAGCTGTTGGGCATAGGTGCACTACTGTAATTTGAGCATGTGAACATACACAGTTTTGTCCTTCATAAAGAACTTCATAAAAAAGTGTTAGATATACAGTTTTTGGTGGAAAATGAATTATCTTATTATGCTGTGCACAACGGGTTGTCTGGAAACAAAATGCAACTGTTTAATTATTCTGATCATTGTTGGTCTTCATACTGGACACAATAATATTTAACATTATTCTGTGAATAAAAATCCAGATTTATGAATATTTTTCAGTACAATTATGTAGGTTACGTGACTTGATGCGGCGCTCTAATGATGTGAGACGCACCAGAGGCACGGCAGCATATGTACTAGATAAGTTGCTGTGTTAGAAAACACAGTCACTGGATGGTGGCCAAAGCAACGGTGACATGTAGGTCAGTTGCATAGCAACGTATGAAAGGTCATGACACAGTATGAATGAAGAAAACAGGGTTTGTAAGTGGGCCTCTACCAGGGCTCATTTCAGAAAGCCTACAGAAAATGACAGCTATTCGTGAGATGGGCTTTTCGTTTTCATGTTCATTCCAAAGCAGTTCATGTCAAAGCAGACTTTATTCTCGACTGGACTGGGAGGACAGGCCTAAAATGTGAACTGACATAATCTTAGTTGTTTAGTCCAGATTACTTTAGAGAAACGGACAGAAATTTACAAGAAATTGCAACAAGGTGAAATTATATTAAATGAATCAATAACAAACAGTTCAACAGATTTAGCATGGACTTACAAACAGTTAATAATAACACCTGCTGTGCAGTGGAAAAACTGCTGGTGTTTCTGCTTATGCCAAGCCACCGTGTGATGTAAGACTAGTTTACATTCCAAGCAAAAACCCTTTCATCTATCTATGAACATTCGCAGCATATAGATTATAATCTCTGCCTCTAACCATGAAGAACGAGTTCATTAAACATTTACAGGGCGCACAAGCAGAAATCAGACATAATATCTACTACAGGGTCTGGGTAGCCACATACATCTGTTAAAGCCATTTTTGCGTCATGCATGGTCATGTCATATGTCCTTCCATTACACTGTGGTCTGACAAAGTTCCCTTATAAGAACGTCATTTTAACCAGTTTCTTGGTTTCACTCCTTCAAGTATGTAGCTGACTCACTGGCACTGTATAAAGGGCCATATGCCAGGAAAGGCCTTTGCCCATTCAGGAGCTTATGCTAATCAGGCACTGGTGTCTTAGTCTGGCCAATGGCTTTGCATGCTAAAACACTTACTGCACCCAGAAGCTCAGAAAACCAGAGAACTGTTTTCTGGAAAGGGAGGCTTTCTTAAACTTCTCGTAATCCTGTTATATTTGAGCCTTACTTTGCGCCACTAATTTGTCTTTGTCTCTAAGTTATTTTCAAGAGATTGGGTGCTGTTTATGTAGGAACCATTGGGTTATCAATAAAATGTTCCCAGTGTAAAATAAGACATTACAAAAAAAAATTTGGCCTCAACCCTGTGTGAATTCCTAGGAAAGTGGCCTGATATATCTGAAATTGTCACAAGGCTACTCCCTGTAATCCATACCGAGAAGCAGTTAAGAAAGTCAGAGACCATGCGTGGATTACTACAATAACGTAGCATGAATCATCAATCTACAATCCCTATTTTCTTCTCCGTCACAACAGTTCACTTACAGTTCATGTAGCTTCTGCGTTTATTTTTTCAAATATGATTGATATGCTTGTCAGCTATGATTGACAGGATAGCATAACGTCTGAAGTGCCAGCGTTAGTGAGCTGTGATGTAGCTTTATTCAGTTTGAGCACTTTTGGCATTAGAGTGACATCATAGGCTCTGTCTATATATAGGACATGGTGGATGGTGATTCAACACCAGCCCTGAAGCCAGAGTCATCCACTGCACTGCTACAGCTTATTGTGAGCTATGAGTACTTTAACAATTTAGAATCGAGTTATTCAGAAATTCTTCTTATTGTAAGCTAGTTTATGTAACCTTAAATATAAAACTTATGCCCCAAAATAAATATTTTAGTTTAAATTTACTAAATTTAATGTGATTTTTGTAGAAAAAACAAACAAACAACAGACATAGTTTTGGTTTGATTTAATATTTTCCAAATGGCAGGACATGCATGAGTAGCTTTTTTCACTTAAAAGCATTATTATGTTATCACTTACAACAATGGCATTTCTCTATCCAAACCCATTTGCTATGAAGAACTTTCTGTTCCCATAAAGCAACATTTATCTGCCCCAATATGTTTGATAGTCCAACAAAATATAGAGCCCGTGTTTAAAAACAGAACTTAGAGTGATAGGTTATGTCTTCCTGTAATACGCTTACCTCATGCAGTTGACCATCATTTTAGTTATTGAGAATTAAACACTCATGACAGCAGATATTTTGCTTGGATATTGTGTGTGATAAGTAGTTGTGCTTGGCTGGCTGTCCAGGATTTATACTCTAACTGATTCCCAAATTCTACACATTTAAGACATTAGTACATTACATACACTGTATGTACATCTGTGATATTCTTGTATTGAAAACATCGCTGAGCTCTCCAGCAACCTAAGTTCTGTTTCCCTGTTTAAACGAGCCTACCCACCACACTGCACCAATACAAGTCTTTGGGTAAGACTCCTAATGCTGTATTTCCCAATATCTGTAAGATGATTCAGCTGTTTATTCTTTATAAGAAAGACAATACAGTTCTCTGAAACATCCTGCCCTGTCTTGCCCCTGCGTCTGTCTGTTTTCCATCTTGTTTAGCTTCCCCCTAAAAGTTAGCTTCTGTTTTTGTTTTGGCCTCCCTGCTCGGCCTTTGCTCCACCCTTCATTTTGCTTTGCATTGTTTGATCTATTTTTGACCAGTTTTTAATTCTCTTTTTCCCCTTGGTAATTTTCAGCCAATTTTCAGAGCCATGTGCTCTCATTTTTATGAATTTCTATGCTTGTCCTTTGTCAAATTCTTATTATTTACAGTAAATCCTTGGTCATGATAGAAAAATTGAGGGCGGCTGATAAGATTTGCTTCATTTTCATTCTTTTGTCCTGACTGAAGGTGACAGTTGGAGTAGATTACGTCAGCTGAAGACTAAAAAAAGCATCCAGAGATTGTAGCAACTATAAATGCTGATCAGAGGTTGTATAAGATTTTTTTCCATTCAAATCCATTGCCAAGCCCAAACATTGTCCATAGACCTCACTGAGTCCTTTACAGTTGAAAGCCCCTAATCTCCACAGATGTCACATGATGTGATTTTGGAGGATGTGAGGAGACACATCCTGTTGTGCTCAGCTGTCTTAGGTTATTTTGGCTGGAATTGAAGCAGTATGTGGGTTAGGGGTTACTTATCAAGCAGCACAATCAGACTGGCTGTATGCGCCTGCATCTACTTGACTTGACTTGTAAGTCTGTGAATTAGAAATAAGGTGAGGTGGAATAAAAGTTCCCTCCAACAGTGTGACTAATGACCTGTTCCAGCATCAAGTCCCATACAGGAAGCAATTGTGAGACATTTCTCGAAAAAGGTATGTTTGTCTCACATTAGAAACTTGCAACCCACAGATCAACCTCATATGAAGTCAGACCTGGGCCACTTCAGGCAAAAATATTGGCTCACATAATAGAAATGTTCATATGAGCCTGAGTTCTCACAACAGATATGGGTCATTTCTGGCAGAATTACTGTGGTTTATTGGTCTTACATTTGGTAATACATTTTTTAAACCAATTTTCTTTCTTAACCAATCAAGCCTTGATGCTGGGAATACCTCTAAATATCACAGTCTACTGTTTAATTCAAATTCAAAATAAAAATATATCACAAATTTGTGCTTATGACAGAAGGCATTATAAATGCTATATTTTGATTTCAAAATGAAGCCAAAACATTTTTAAAACCCATTAGTGAATAAGAGAGCGGTATTGTTCAATGTCAGTAAGGATAAAACATGTTTGTACACAAAATGTAGTGTATAATCATTTGTTTTGCTTTTGTGTTCTTTACTTTTAGAAATTGAGGGGTGAAAAGAAAGCCAGTTTAGTTTTAGCCTCTCCTAACACAAATCAGTGTTGCTGTCAGATCTGCACATACCAGTGCTTCTCCTATTTCTACTTACAGCTACACCACTAGCTGTGATTAGTAAATGTGTAAACACTATGATGATAAGCCAAAATATTTAAATGAGCCTAATCTTGTATAGGTCCTCCTCATGTGGGTCTTCAAAGCATGGGCTCCAAATAACCTCTGAAGGTGAGGTGTGGTATCTGGCACCAAGATATTAGCAGCAAGTCATTGAAGTCCTGTAAGTTGCAAGATGGAGCCTCCGTGGATCAGCATAGTTTGTCCAGCACATCCCACAGTTGTTCAATTAGAATCAGATCTGTCAGCTCTTTTAAAAATCCTTGGCATGACACTCTTATCTAGAGCAACTTACAATCATTAGTTATAGGGACAGTCTCGCTTGAGCAGGGGTGTCAAACTCCAGTTCTGGATGGCCGGGTTCCAGCACTTTTTGGCGATAGAATCAGAAACTCCTGGTTCACCTCACCAGTTAATTGTCAGGTATAGTGAATGTGTCTGAGTAGGAGAACCATCAAACTGTGCTGGACACCAGACCTCCAGGACCAGAGAGAGACACCCTGCCCTAGAGCAACTGACACACTGGTAGAAAGTGAGGTTTGAACCTATGACTTACTGGTCATCAGGGTCACAGGCAAGCGTTTTACATTTACGTTTACATTTACATTTACATTTATGGCACTTAGCTGACGTCCTTGTCCAGAGCGACGTGCATTGGTGCTCAAGTAGTCCACTGTATCAAGGGCCTGTAAAGCAAAGCTAGGCTACTGCCCCAACCATTGCCATCAGGTCACATCATTGCCATAAATATGTACTTGTTCTATAACAATGACCAGGTTTATGGTAAATGTCAAAGAATCATCCACATACATGTCAGCTTATCCAGGAGAACACTGCACAGAGTATCACACTGCCACAATTGGCTTGCCTTCTTCACATTGATTGCTGGTGCAGTGTGTTTCCTTGCTGACAAACACACACATACACGTGTTGTTCACGTGATCTAATAAAAATATGACTAATCAAACTCTGCCTTCTTCTTCCATCACTACATTTCTGTCGCTCATATGTCCAGTGTATGCCCTTTCAGCAGTTGCCAGGGGTCAACATGGGCACTCCAAGGTCTGTACCTACACAGCTCCATGCTCAGCAAGTTGCACTGTGTTGTGCGTTCCAACAACTTTTTATCTTAAGCAGCACAGATTTTTTTTCCACAATTAGAAGTACATTAGCTCCTCTTTGGGACTGGATCATGCACATTAAAGAGCCATGGCTGTCCTGTCATTAGTTCACTGGTTGTCCTTTCTTGGGCCACTTGGTAGGTAATAACTACTGCATACTGGAGATGTCATCACAATTTAGCCTTTTCAGAGACATTAGATCTTTACAATTGCTTGTTTTTCCTGTTTTCAAGACATCTACTTTATGAACTGAGTGTTTACTTGCTTTTTAATATATACCACCCCTTCACAGGTGCCACTGTAATGACAGAATGTTATTCATTTCACTTACCAGTGTATTAGTTTGATATCTGAACCTCGGACACTGCTTTAGTATTGCTGTTTTGGGGCAGCAGTGGGATCAATCACACTGAAAGCTTTTGTATCCAAACGTGATCAATTGTTTAAAGACAACTTAAATAGATACTGCATGAATAAACAACAGTACATTTCTCTGAAACATTCTTTTGGGTGTTTTGCTGCTCGATTCAATCCAGCTTTTCAATCTTGTGAAACAAAAAGGACTGGAAACAGTACCATCTGATTTCTGTCTCTAGCTTTTGTCAACAGAAGCAGTGACATTCTTGCATGTAATTATTACAATTACTTGATGAAAATCTGTGCTCTGCTGACCTTACAGGCTTAAAGCTGGTGAACACAGAAGGCAGTCTCACTTTGAAACCGTGGAGTCAAACAGTGGGCAGCGCACTGAGGCTTTTTATCGCTGAGCTGAGTACAGAAGCCTGATAAGCAGAGAACACAGAGTTTACATTCCTTTCTCCCTTTCAGGTGAAGGTGTTCCTCAAGTCACAGTGCTCCTGAGCAGTGTTCCTCTCAGGGCTGCGGTAGGCACTTGGCCACTCAGATTATAAAAGAAGGGAAATTTTTTCAATGCCTGTTTTTCTGACTCACTGCCTACATTGAGAACACACAATGGCACTCAAACAGGGACAAAGGCCCGGCCTCAGTGAAAACTCTGAAACTGGAATGCTGTGGCTATATTAGTCTGAGAAAAATGATAATTGTGATTATTTGAGTGGAACTGTAATAACAAACTTTAAAGTGTTTACTTGTTCCGAGTAGGGCTCTTAGTTATATTTGGAGTTTCATTTTGATAGATGAGACTGTAAAACTACAAGAACTAGAATGCTTCCTTTACAGATTTCTCAACACATCCTATATGATACGTTCATTTCAGAACACACAAATGTATATGATGCGTTTGTTTCAGAAAATACATACATCAAACTTGTGAATCTTGTCTTGAGCACTTCATAAACTCTCTGCACATCAGAGATCCCAAGTTTTTAAAGAAACACTTTGGCCTTCTTTGGACATATTAAAAAATAACATTAATTCAAAATAAAGTCACAAAACATTACTGAGCTGTCATTTGTCACTGTAAAAAAGAAGCCTTTTTCCGGTTTCGAAAACACACTAAGATTGCGTCAGAGGTTCAATTCTACCCGTTTTTTTTTTACAGATTAAAGGAATTTCTCTTTCTTATGACATTCATAAACCACAAGGTCTTGCACTGAAAAAGAGATTCACAATGATTGTGTGGAACAGAATTTGCTCAATAATGCTCTTCTTACAAAGTTACCATAAAAAAGGAATTTAAAAGAAATGGTCCACAAAATGTGTTGACAATTTTGGCAATGCCTAGCCAATAAGGAAAAACCTTAGCAGTAAATCTCTCCATAACCTCTGGGTAACTGAGTTCAATACTGTCTGTGTGTGCTGGAGCAGAGCCTGGATTAAAGAGGTGCTATGTTCTTAATAACAGGATCTTTAAAGGAATAAAACAATAGATCATGCTGGTGTAAAGTGGCACTTGGCAGACGCCCTTATGCAGAGAATGTGCAATCTGGTGCAGCACAGATAAAGTGTGTGAAGATAGGGGAGTTTGTGTATTTCGATGTGTTATGAGTTCCCAGGACTAATTTTGTCCATTTTTTTATTTCTTCCTTTTTCACTACTCTCACAGTTTGTGGTCGATCAAACCCACATTGCTGTGTGTGCTTCAGCTGATATTCTGTAACTCAGTGGGGACAAAAGGTCTGTACCCAGCTGTGTCGCACTCATGTGGTTCCATTTTGGAATTTGTGGAACACTTTGTCACTACATTTGTAACAATATTTGCAAGTCCACATAAGGGACAGTGGAATAGATATTTAATGTAAAACGTCTCCTGTACCAGAGTTACAACCCAGTCTACATTAAACAGGAAAGACACACTATGCAAAAATTTTAAGTATTTAAGCTGAAGTGATTTGTCAACCAGTGATTTATAAGTTTGTTTTGTTTGTAAAAAATAAGCCAATCAAATCACTGCACATGACGTGTATACAAAATACTAAAAAAAGAGCTTTGTTCTCTTAACTTACTATTAGAAGTTCAGTGAACTTCCAGAGTCAAAATTGCTTAGATGCCTTTTTCAGTTCAAGAGTTGTTGTTTTTTTTCAATAATGAAATGCAGTAACAGGATTTTTCTATTTGTTTGTTATTAGAAAACAGTTGCTTAGATGAACTCCAAGTTCCAAGTTGCTTAGATGAACTCTGGTTTGATTCCATATGTCTATTTGATATCCCAACCATCATATCGATTTGTCAAAGAAGGATCACGCCATTTTTAATTTGTCTGCCTAATGAAATAGAAACTGTTCAGAGCAGTTTGATGTAAAATGCCCTGTTCTGCAGAAAGCCACTTTCAGAACTGTTCTCAGTTCCAAAAAGTATGACGTTAACTGGTTAAGGATATCTGTTTTGGAGTAGCAACTTGTCCATGGTGTTTCTCTATTTTTTGCTCTATAACCACTGGAATAGTACCCCCATTGCAAATTGTATGTTGTCATCATAACTTATAAGACAAATTTAGATGCTCTGCTTATTTTAAATGGTAAATAATAAATTAGATTAATTTATATTAATACATTATAGACATTGCAGCACTATAAAAGTGAGTATGATTCTCTGCAGTTAACCAGTCTACTCTAAAACACTTTCTTTACAATTAAATCCTAACAAATGTATAATGTTTACTGTGGATGATACTGTTTAATGTTCTAGGCTTTCTGTTTGTTGCAGAACTCCTAATTATCTATGTGGAATATACACTATACTTATTATCCAGTCATGTGCAATCATGTGAAATTATTTATCTCATATTAAGTCTCACTATGTGCTTGTACTCAGCTGCTGATTATAATGAAGCGTATCTCACCTTACCTTGAACTTGAGAGCTAGAGAGCTAATCCTGTGCCATCAAAAAGTGGAACTAGGTTTGTGATCAGGATGTGTGCATGATTTGTGAATGAGTGAGCTATCTGTGCTAGATGGAATTTTGATAGAATAGATATGATTTCATTGTGATAACAATATGCTGTTGTCTAGATAATTATTCTATGAGGACTGACTTCATTCATAAAATATTAACAATGTTGGTAATCATAGATGAACAACAACTAATATGAATTTACTTAACAAATATTAAACGAATTATTTTAATATTATAAAATATCCATTTACATTTACATTTATGGCATTTAGCTGACACTCTTATCCAGAGCGACGTACAACAGTGCTGAAGTAATCCACAACAGTAGCAAGGACCTGTAGAGCAAGATTTAAGTCGACATCCACCAATCGCCTAAAGTACTGTGGCTCAGTACACCTGATCAACACCGTCACTGGTACCTAACTACAACAACAATCTTGACACAAGACAACACCTGTAAAAGAAGGTAAGAAACATGGTTAGGAAGGTAAGG
>JBBMFX010025222.1:0-12248 GCA_037832545.1 Rhabdalestes septentrionalis | reverse complement strand
TCACCAGGAGACTCAGATATTGTAGTTTTTTTGTGAGAACTAAAGATATTTGCTATACTGATGCTTTGTATACCTCCGACTAGTAGGTGTCAATGAGAAGATGTACAACTTTATTAATTGTGATTTTTGACTGGGTTGGTTACTCACTTTTGATAATACTGGAGAAATTGGTACACGCTGTAAGTAAGACTTTTTAAAGATTCATTTAAAAATAAGATATCTGAATATATACACCATATGTAAATTGAGTTTGTATTTTTGAATGGGTATGCTTAGAGAAATCCCTAAAGCTGTAGTTGCTAGCATTTAGAATGCCAAAATAATTTAAATAGATTTTATTGTTCAATTTGGTATTTTAAAAATTGCCTAAAGGTATTAGATTTGGTTTGACACCACAAAGTCAGATTGCTTAAGAGATGAATAGATTTAACTGATTATTTTTGCGGCGCTTGTAGTAGTTTTGCGACTGTGCCTAACGCAGCGCCGCTAGAGCGATAGGCATCACCGAGATCGCAAGTGAGAACTGGTATTATTTTTTCGGGAAAAGGAAGTATTCGCGAATATAAAATGAATGTCGAAAATCAAACTAACTTTACTGCAGTCCAATAACGCACAAATGATCGCAATAACTGACTTGCCATTCGCCTTAGTATACTATATTGTATCGGATCGGGACTCGGTATCGGCAGATACTCAAAATCAAATGACTCGGACTGGGACTCGCGGGCAAAAAGATCTGATCGGGACATCTCTACTCTGAAGTGTTTGGAATTCACTGATCCACAATCAGTCAGATTGTGTTCGAAAACAGGAACCTCAGAACCCACCGTTCCTTCCCCAGGAGTGCTGGACCCACAAACAGCTACGGGCCAATTCTCAGCATCTAAAGGCCTCCTTCACATTGGCTGATTTTAATATTCATAAAAGTCCACTATCAGGAGACAACTGGACCACAGTCCTGTGCCTTTTAGGATTAATGATCTCCAAACAGAACAGCATCGAAGTGATCCCAAACACAACGACCACAAACGAAGGAATTCAAAACTCACAAACATTACAAAACACAGCTATACCAAACTCAATTATCCGAAACACAGTAATCCTAAATACAGCAATCCCAAACAAAGTGATCCAAAACATAAAAATCCCAAACAGAATGTTTGGAATTCACTGGAGCGGTGATTTTCAAACTCTTTCAAACAGCGCTAATCGGAGACACGCCCACCCGCAGCAGCGCGTGAGGAAACGGACAGGAATTGAGCGCGATGTACAGTAAAAGTCAGCAGGGTGCGCTGTAGTACTATAAAGAGGAGGAAAATCCTGCTGGTCCGTTTAACATCCTGAGCAGAACCAAATAAATTAATAAATAAACAATAATAATAAAAATACCAACAAACACAATAATAATAATTACTATTGAATTAAAGAGAGAGGGGACAGTTATACTGAGTAATGGGTTAGGGGAGAACAGTGTGTGAGGAGCTGCAGGGTCTGATTGATGAGTGTATTTATATTCGTTTATTGTCTGTATTTATCAGTTTAATTATGTGTGTGTGCGCGTGTGTATGTGTGTTTGTGTGTGTGTGTGTAAATGTGTGGTTTGACCTTGGCATAATTCAGACTATTGTCTATTTCCCGTCTTTCATCTTCCCTCAATTCATCACTTCCCCCGTCAGCTTCCTGTCTTCTGTATCCCACACTCTCTGTCTTTTTTCTCTCCCCTTCTCTCTCTCTCTCTCTCTCTCTCTCTCTCTCTCTCTCTCTCTCTCTGTTTGTCTTTGGGACAGTGGACATCTGTCGTGTACTCTAATCTTTGGAAGTTGCAGTAATCAAAACCTTCATTTGTTTTCATGTGTATCTATTCTGATTCTTAGTTTCACTGGAATGAGAGTTTCACTGGAACTGAGACCAAAATGTGTTCTGGAGCACATTACTGAGCAGGAAATGTAATTTTATAAGGTGGTCAGGTTAATCAATAAAGGTACTGGGCTGAGGCTGATCTTTTGGGTTGTGAGTTCAAGATTAGATTAGAATGACCTTCTATCTCCTTTTTGGTATTTTTTTTCCTGTTGGAAACACCAGTTGTTCTTTATGTTGAGTCGTGATGAACAGATACACTCATCTTCTGATATTGGATTTGATGTGCTAACTTACACTCAATGAGGTTGCTGGTAATTGCCTCTTGTGTACAATACTGATCACTCTGGAAGGTTTACATTCTATTCACACTATACTGCTAATAAATACTTTACTGCTAATAAATACTTTCCTGTGTTGTCCCATGAAAAATGCCTCATCACACGCATGCACAGCTGATGATAAAGCAGCAGACAATAAAGTACCTTAAACATAGACAGATATTCTGACTGAAATCAGAGTGTTTTTGCTTCATATTTAAAAGAACGTTTTTGGAGATATTGGGTTTTGCTCTCACAGTGAACGTTTACTAGGGTGTCTGTAAATGGTGTGTGTGCGAGCCTCATTCTTCAATCCATTATAGCAGTTGGGATCTTTTGGTATTTCACAATGTCCATCAAAAAGACATCAACTCCCAGAGGACGGCTGCAGTCTCTCTTTCTCTCTCTCTCTGTCTCTCTCACATAGCCCTTGACTTTCAAAGGTTCCTGGATGCCAAAATTACTATTGACATTTCAATTCCACTGCGTTTTTCTGCCCTTCTCTGTTCGTCTCTCCACTTGATGACAGACTGGCTGAGAAATTTACATCTGAATGAAGCAGACAAACCAACCCCCCCCCACAGCCTGGTTCTCCCAGTCCTATCTCCACCCCCAACCTTTAAAGCCCCGTCCTGCTCCAGGGCTGAAGGGGGTTTAATAATAATTACAATAATAATAATAATAATAATAATAATAATAACAATAATAATAATAAATTAAATGTATATAGCGCCTTTCACAAACCCAAGGTCACTTTACATAGCCAGGGGAAAAAACACACACACAAACGCACATTACATTGGTATGGTGGAAGGGAAATGTTCCTTGAAAAGAAAGGTCTTGACATCCTGTTTGAAAGATGAGATGAAGCAGCAGCCACGGAGGGTTTGCGGAAGAGAGTTCCATAGTTGTGGAACCATGACACTGAACAACTTACCAACAAGTGTGGAGAGCTCAGTGTGTGGAACAAGAAGAGTTTTAGCCCCAGAAGGTCTGAGAGAGCAAGATGGAGATTAAGAGGTCAGGAGTTGAGTAAGGAAGAGAGGAGCAAGGCTGTGAATAATAATTAAAAATAAATAATAATTAAAAAAATAAACAAAAACAATAACAAAAACAATAACAATAAAAAAGACTAGACAAATGTTTGCTCATTTTAATAAATTCATAACACAAATACACATAACATTTCTTCAAGACTTCAGGTTTTATTTAATATGTGAGTTAGAGCAGGGATCATTTTTAACAGTTCAAACTGGTTTTAATTTTATTAATATTTTTGCCCCAAATTGTGAAGCTGTTTGCTTATGCTGTTCCAGAAACTTGATCATACCTAAAAACACTTTAATGATGATTCATTCCTTATTTTGGGGGACAACAGGAACTGTTCCCTGAACTTTACAATACACAGAAATGGAGTGAAGCCTCACCCACAGGAAAGAGTTTTCAAGAACTTATGTAATATACAGTTTAAATCATGTGAGGAGGGAAAGAAATGAAAGTGTAAGACCATAATCTTGGGTGGAAGTGAGCTATCTCGAGTGTTTAATTAAGTGCTCTCGTGTTTATCTTTTTGTTCTTCAAGCCCAGTATTTTTATTACAATAATTTAAATTAATTTAGCACTGTATTTACCCTGCTTATACCAAAGAAAATGACAGCACAGACCAAAGAAAAGCCGCTTGCATGAAATATAGTACCATCTATAACAGGGATAACATCAGTATTTACCTTGTAGCGCTGCAAGACAACAGTAGTACAGTGTAAACTTTTACAGTATGGATATGGGTTTCCCTTTACAGTTATTTAAGGGTAATGTATTAGGCTTTAAAATTAAATTAAAGTGTATTAGGAGCATATTCAGTGTTTACAAAAGAGCATATTTAGTGTTTATTTTACCACATCACAAATTCACAATTCAGGGGTGCTCTTGAAACCTAACCCCACTGAATGTCGGGAGTTAACTGTATTTCAGTTACAGACATGAAGGCTCCAACTTTTTCTTGAATGTAGAGAAGAAAATGAGGACAAAGACTTTTGGATGCCAAGGGGAACGTGACCCTGCTGAGGAGCTGCTGGAAGATTTGCCTAAACTGGAATCATCCCAGGAAGATGTGCTGAATTCAGGTATTGAGCTACAGGAATGACCATATCTTCCTTTTAGGGCCAAATGTGTGTACCCTGACAGGAAAAGGAGCATATGGGTGACAAGGAGGAATAAGATAAATGGGCGAGGTCGACTGACCCAAAGCAGGTGATGAAGACACAAGTAGGTTTGGGGCAGGAGCATGTTTTAAATCAGATGGAGAAGCTGGTTTTAAACTTTTAGTGTTTGGTTTTATATTGTCTTAAATATTTTACTGTGAGTGAGAAGTGAGTGAGGTGACACATTTTTAGTACTAATGTGCCAATAAAGAAAGTATGTTTCTCTCTCTGATTTATGACCCCGACAAGATTAGCAGTGATTTAATTAGACAAGGAACAAAAGGAACATGATGTCCATCTGTTCAGATACTAGAGTGCGCACACACACACTTTCCTGAGCATCGAACAGAACATCTAAAGCTCCTGATAAAAGGAAAATACAGAACAATTTAACCACCTAGTGCTTTTATACACTGGACTTTTTATTAGAAACACCTCCCTTCTAAGTGTTATACGTGTCTGCTGTGAACTTTGTGTGTGTGTAGATGTCAGGTGTCATGTTCACAGTGACTGAAATTTTACAGCAAGTTATTCAATTAAAGTCACTGCTGTACTTGTTATCAAATCACAGCTGGTGATAAAGTCACAGCTAATTGGACAATCACATTCCAGGTCATCAGAGACAGATGCAGAGAGACAGAGATACAGAAGGAGAGAGATACAGAAAGAGAGAGAGAGAGAGAGAGAGAGAGAGAGGGAGAGAGAGAGATACAGAAAAGAGAGAGAGAAAGAGAGAGAGAGAGAGAAAGAGAGAGATTAAGTGGCTCCTTTGTACTGAGTTTAGCACTGAGCTGACGCAATGGGAATGTGATGACTATTCTGAAGTTGCACAGACTACATGGAGATGTGTGGTGAATAAACATGAAGTGTTCTGAGCTTTTTTAAGACTCCAGAATGTGAGCAGAATTCCTCAAGCTGCACCTTGATCTATTCAGGGGAGCATATTTCAACTAATCCTGTGAAATATATACGACTGCTTTTACTGAATTTCACTGATGTTTTTGTGGTCCTTTTGGTCGCAAACCAAACTTAGCTCATACAAATGAATAACGCTCGATAGGGATCAGCCAGGAGCTGTCTGGAAATGTCATTCAGTGTTAGAGTCAGTCTGCCAGACAGATTAAACACAGATTATGCACAGTTTCGGTTTTCTCCAAAGGTCCAGTTTATCTGTATCTTGTTTACTGGCTTTGAGGTGGAAATGTTCAAAAGTACTACTAAATAGAGTCACTTAATTCTTAAGCAATTTAGATGTGTGTCATTGTATTTATAAGGTAATAAAGGTCTGTAGTTGTGTTATTGTTATGTAGCAAGTTCTATGTAACAAAATATTAAATAAGCATATATGATGCTAGCACCTGACATAGTGTCATATTCGTACAGGGGGTCCTCAAGTTACAACAGTCTCAACTTATGACATTTCGAGGTTACGACACTCGCTCCCACTCCCACTCCAACGTCATAGTTGAGACTGTCGTAACCTAAGGACCCTCTGTACTTTTGTGATGTCTGGGCCTCTTTCACCATGCCCCCTCGTCATGTTGCTGGGTTGCTAAGCACCATGCCCAAACATAAACAACCCAACATGAGAATGAGTGGATGTGGTTCACGAGGTCTGGATGTCACTGATTTATTTGTGGCAATATATATTTTTCTTGCGTTTTAGTGCTAAATGAATATGAAAAATATAACTTTATAATTTTATAACATAAATATTAACGTAAATTCAGCTAGTTTTCCAAAACAATATTAGCTATAAATGTTTTGAGCTGTCCAGAGAACCCAAAGAATGGCGTCTTGGGATGGTGAAATAAAATTGTACTCCGAGGCCGGAGGTGTTATTTCTCCTTGCTGCTGATTGGCTGCTGCTCTGCGATGCAGCTGCAGTCCAGAATTTCCCCTGTGGACCATCTCGAGAGTTTATTATTGTATTCACCTGCTTATACGAAAGAAAACATCCTTGCATGAATTACAGTACAGTCTGTACAGGGGTAACAATGGTATTTACATTGTAGCACTGCTGGAGTTCAGTGTAAACGGTTCAGTATGAATATGGGTTTACCTTTACATTTTCTTTGAGGCTAATGATTTTAATGAAATTAAAATGTTTTAGGAGCATTTCGGGGAGCATATTTAGGATTTACACATCGCTTGTGCAGGGAGTTACTGTATATATAAACAAGGGTTATATTATCTTATCTTTGCAGTAACCTTATAGCTGTCAAATAATTTATAATATTGATACACTCTTTTTGAACAATAAACCAGTTTTAATTGCATTATTTAAAAAAAACAATTATGATAAATGAATACATGCATTTGAACAGTGTTATGAGTGAAAAATCTTTAGAATGTATTGAAACAGGCGCTGAAAAACATGGTCCTTCTCCTGAAGATGATGTGTGTGACAGCAGGAGGCAATAACACACTCCACTGTAATGATCTGTAAATTGCCAAGCTATTGGGATCAGTATGTGTTGGCATGTATTTCACAGGCCCACACAAGTCATGCATCCCCCCTGGTGCTCTCCCGCTAAAGGCTGGGTAAACTGGTGGCTGCGGAACCTGGAGCTGTGAAGGCATAGTGGAGGTCACACAGGTCCACCCAGACGTGACAGTGGAGGCAAAGCAGTCATGCTCCACTAAGTGGACACTTATTTACATTCATGAACTCTGCGAACACAAACACAAACACACTCACGTCTTCTGGTAGTGTGGTCTGCGCCAAAGCGCCCTATGTGGTCTGTGAACACTCAGATGTCTTGTCATGCATTTTCTCATAGGAGCCATATCTTACATTCATCTTGTGCTCAAGATAAAAACTTAAAGCAAACATGTACACAGGAAATAAAGAAAAATGATAAATTATTTTCAATTTGCATGCCTCACCTTTTAAAACAGCAGCTGAATTAAAGAGATTTGCTTTCGGGTGTTTCTCTAAAGTGTGTATCGAGCTTGGCTTGTAATAAAAGGGTGAACTGGGTTCCACAGTTTACAGATGTAGTTACAGGAACTGGGTTCTGCACTCTTTCTGCCGTTTTATGAGGACTTTGCAGAAGGACAGCATCTATAGATCTAAAAGCTGGAACATAAACAGACAGACATTCAGTGAGATGCATTTAAAAGATCCAGGTACTCATGCATTTTCTTATAGGAACTATATCTTACATGCATTTTGTGCTTTTATATTCTTTTTTATGTTCTCTTTATTCTCTGGTTGACATTTGTGAGGGTTTATGTGAGATAAAAGGAACAAATTTCATTTGCATGACCATTGGTCTCCATCTTTCTTTCTCCCAAAATAAACAGGCTCTTACTGTGCAACTTCTGTCAATTAAAGACAGATATATGTAACCAACCTGTGTTCTGATTGGCTGATTGTCTCTCAAATACCTTATTCAAGAAGTAGTCCAGCCTGAAACATTTCAAATTTTAGTGCAATTGGCTCAAGGCTAAACAACTGTAGACTGAAAAGTGTGAGTGTATGTAAATGCAATGTATTTTGTGACACATTTTATGATAAAAAGTAAGGCATTCAAAATGTGATGTTTTTTTCAGCTTAGTTTCTATATATATGGCTCCTGTGGGAGTGAATGGTACATTTACAGAGTGCATCACACTCTTGTAGCTCAAAAAATGATTGCAATGACTTTTTCCATGATATGAACCCTTTAAATTAATGAGACCTTGTTAATTCATTCTGAACCATTTCCATTGGCTCTCATAACATAAAGGGTTATTGGGATTTTCAAATGCTTGAAATGAATAAAAGCAAAAAAAGTTGATGATACGCAATGTTATGGCTTCTCATGTGGTTGTGGAGGGACTTTTAGGGTTCTTTTTGAACCTTTGCATGCATGAGGTCCTGCTCAAATGTAATATCCCCATTTCTGCTGATGCATCATTTAAATTCCCATCATCACGTTTTGATTCGTTGTAAGTGTCTGATTTAGCAAAGTGAAGTGGAAAGTCGAGTGTTCAATATTCACAGCAAATGTGTTACAGCGTCGGCATCTGTTCTCCGCCTCCGTTTTTGATTTCCAATCATTAAGGCAGTGAACAGCATCTTAAACACAGACTTGCTTTCTACCTCTCTCTCTCTCCGTTTCTACCTCTCTACCTCTCTCTTTCATTCTCTCTCTCTCTCTCTCTCACTCTCTCTCTGTTTCTAACTCTCTCTCCCTCTCTCTATATCTACCCCTCTACATTTCTCTCTCTCTCTCTCTCTCTCTCTCTCTCACTCCCTCTCTCTTTCTCTCTGCATCTCTCTTACTCCCCCCATTTCTCACTTAGACTCTCTTTCGTAACAACAAAAACAACAACAACAATAATAATAATACAAATAATAATTCTTATTTATAAACATAGCAGTTAAAAGTGCATTGCAACCAAACAGAAAGTAAAAAAAAAACAACAACCACAAACTGAAAATAATCAAGATTTTTGTACAAAAATGTACACAGGAAGAAAAATAAGAAATTCAATTTGCATGCATCACCATTTACAATGGAAGCTGAATTAAAGAGATTTGCTTTCGGGTGTTTCACTAAAGTGTGTATCGAGCTTGGCTGGTATTAAAAGGGGGGACTGGGTAACACAGTTTAGAGATGCAATTACAGGAACTGGGTTCTCCACACTTTCTGCCAATTTTTGAGGGCTTTACAAAAGGACAGCATCTACAGATCTAAAAGCTGGAACATAAACAGACACACATTTAGTGAGATGCATTTAAAAGATCCAGGTACTCACTGCAGCCCTCCTACAAACAGGAGTGACATGAAATTAAGATCTGTGCTGCTGCTCTTTCTCTATCTCCTTTTTTCTGTCCATCACACTCTCACCCTCCAGTTTTGATCCCTTTCTTGAGTCTGTGTCTGTTTCTTTTTCTCCCTTTTTCTCCAAGTCTCTCCTCTGCTTACCCCCTCCCACTCTCTCTCGCTCCCTTTCTCACTCTCACCTGTTCCTCATCCATTAACTCAGATTAATGAACGATTAAAGGGTCGCTTCATGCAAAATGAAAAATGGAACCGTCTCTACATCTGCTGTAGTCATGCTTAATTACTTCATAGTGGTGCCAAAATAGTCTGAATGACCATCCATAATATTATCTATTATATACATCAATAATAAAACCCCTATATAAACCCCCTCACACTTGATGATGTATCTTGAAGGTGGGAAGAATTATATAGATAAATCATATATAAATAATATAAAGATGTATATATTAACAGGGAAAAAATATATATATAGTCTGTATATATAGTCTCAGCATCAATGGATATCCCAGTGAATTCCCATTGCATATATTGTGTATTTGTGCAATACATGCTGGGTGTTGTAATGAGAAAACACTGTGGAGACCAAAAGATAAAAAGATACAAAAAAACATTATGAGAGTTCTGTCAGACGAATGATGCTAAGAGATGCAATGCTGCACTATAGAGTTTTATTTAATGTGACAAAAAAATTTAAATGTGACTCATTAATGCCACTTGAAGTATTTTCCGATAATACTGTTATATGATGATATTTTCAATGTCAGTAAAGGACAGAGACCGGGGCTATTTAACAGTGGCACAGCAGCTTTTACAGTCCTTCACTATGAACAGAGTGTCTATTGTGTGACACGCTGTTGAATGAGAAGAGACTCTTGATTGATTCCACTGTGGAGTCACAGATTTCAGAGCTGAAACAATGGAGGAACAGCCTGGGGGATGGGGACACAATTAATTAATGGAGAATCCGACTTCCAAAATCCCTGTTGTTATGTGACGGAGGGGTCAAACTACTAATGACGTGTCCCCCATTGTGAAGCTTTTAAGAGTGAAAGGCATCTGCCATTCTGCTGTGTTAAAAAAAATAGTGGCTCTTCCTTGACCTGTGATTTAATCACACGATAGAGCTCTCAAATGGACACTCTGGGTTCTGCAACTGGCAAAAATATGCCAAGCAGTTAATATCCATTTTGGTAATGGGGTCATCTGTCATGCGAGTAATTTCCAAAGAGATGCCCAAAAGGCAGAGCTTCAAGAGTTCATACTGGGGGTTCTGCGTCACTTTTATATTTTAAGTAATACAGTTAGAAGCAGAAAGGTTTCAAACCGTTCACTCCTTTGTTCAAATATGTTCATACAGCGAATATAACCAGTCCTAAGCCATTTACAAATTTCTGCCTATTTGGCCTATAGTAGCTTGTCACCATCTGTCTCTCAAAGGCAGTAATGCTATAAGAAGTGATTGATATTGATGCTGTAAGGAGTGTTTCACTCTAGATCAGGGATGTAGCACAAGGGGGTGGGGGTTCCAACACCCCCACTCTTGCTGAAATGCAATTCCACCACCACCACCACCCTCTCCCATACACACACACACACACACACACACACACTTTTGTAAGATTAATTGGTCAAGATATTATTTATAATTTTACTTCCCCATCCCAGAAGGCCCCCAATTTTGGAAAGCTTGATACAAATTGCTCTAGACTTTTTTTCAGCCAATCATAATAGAGGTCATAAATAGAATGGGGGCAGCTGGGGGGCTGGTGGTTAAGGTTGTAGGTTTGAATCCCAGGACTACTAATGGCATCACTGAGGTATTCTTGAGCAAGGTATCAACCCCACGCACCGCTTCCCAGATCACACTTTGAAGTCAAATTTCCTTTACACTGTGTGCTGTGGTGTGTTCACATAAGACAAATGGAAGTTTTACACTTACACTTTTCCCACACAGCAGTCTTGAACCAAGTGGTCTGTTTAATTAATCTGAAAATGTATAAGAACTAATCAAGTCATTATGCACAAACCAAATTAATTACAGTACAAATGTAGGTTATGGCCCCTTTAAGAATGTGTTTCTCACTCATTCGAATAAAGCAGCCTAACAGACATCTTGATATGTCATTACAGATGTGGCCTGGTACAATATGCTTGTCCAGATCAGAGCTGATGAGTTTCTCTTAAATGTGGAGTTGAAAGAGGGAAGAGGGTGGAGGATGGCAGGCTGCTGCCATGATAAGCTACAACCTGGCCAGATGTTTCCATGGACTTCAAAGTGGCAGAGCTGCTCTGAAGTAAGCTGCTTGGGGACCCTGGTTTGAAACGGGGCCAGTGCTCTCTCAGCAGCCTGCGACTCTCAGGGAGTGACCATGTGTCAGGCTAAGAAGCAAAGATACAACGGATTTCTGAAGATGCAAGCCCCCCAAAATAAATGTAGGGCAATTCTGTTTCAAATTTGAGCTTAGTGACTGGTCTGCTTTTGATTTAGTAGCAGTTACAGGGAGCTAATTTGTTACATTGAAAATTTCAACACAAACTACATCAAACGTAAGGTACAAATATAAACTGCATAAATCACTTCTGAACTCTTTCCTACCAGTTTAATATCATGGTAAAAAAAATCATAATAGCATTAAAAAGAATACATATTCTATCCGAAAAAAGATTTTCCGATGCTAAAACACACCTTCAAACTCTTCTTTTGAGAGAAACCCATGCAGCCCACCCGTTGGTTGAAAACCACGTCAATTCCAATGTCGCTATTCGTCTTCTCCGCCTCTTTCCATTTTGGTCTGCCCCTCCTGCGCTGGGATTGACTGGTAACACACATTCACAAAATATTAGCCAATAGATGAGCGACTATTGATGTTAAAGTAGCCAATCGTAGCGCAGGAAACGTTGGGCTTTGATGAAAACGGGTGGGGAAAACTACTGTAAATAAATACCACCTGATGTTGGGCTTTGCTCTCCAGCGCCCCTGCAGGAGGAGAAGGGGAGAACAGCAGGCGATGCTGTGAGGAAAGAGAGGGAGAGAGAGAGAGAGAGAGGGAGAGAGAGAGAGAGAGAGAGCCTCACCGACCCTTGAGCGA
>JBBMFX010025185.1:0-12249 GCA_037832545.1 Rhabdalestes septentrionalis | reverse complement strand
ATTCTATAGTCTGGAATTTTACGCACACACACACACACACACACACACATAGATACATATATGTGTGTGTGTGTGTGTGTGTGTATAAAGAATCTTTAGTAAGAATATACTTTTCAAATGTAAAACGTAACTCCACACAATATACCACCTAACCAGCAAACATCTTGCAAATTCCTCGCAGCAGTATTTACTGATCAGACAGATGATGGCGCCAAGTCTCCAAAAATACAACTCTCTACAATATTCTCTTGAGGGAAAAATTGCACATCTACTGCTTTCACATCTCTGGCACCAACACACAGATGTTAGCTCTGAAACAAATTAAATGAGTCTGTGTACTAAGAGTACCAATATTGTATACACACACATTTTTTAAAACATTTTAACTGCAACCATGTAACTGTGTTAAAGGGAATACTGATGTTAAAAAGCAACTTATTTGTTTAAGTGTTTGCAAACCAAATGTTACTTCACTTTTCTTCTTATTGCAGTTCTTTAAAATTAAAATGTGCAATACACTACTTTTAAATACATTTTACATTTTTGAGTACAACAATGAATTTAAAAGCAGTTAATTGCAGAAAACCATTTTAATCATTGCCCAGCATGAAAACATACAGTATATATATAGCAATTATCATTCTTGACGCATATCTGTCATCTTTGAAGAAAAAAACACCAACAGTCAGTTCCATGCATTTCAATTATAACATATCAGAAATCCTCGTAACTCCACACTCTTTTTTTTTTTATTAATCAATAATATTGCTCAGTCTCCAAATGGATCTGTAAAATTATGATCTGTAAAATTAATTTTTAACCAGTAAAAATTGTTGAAAATATTTATACCAATTTTGATAACACATTATTCATTTATTTAGTATACACAGTTTTTTGAATTTCCTAAAAATACAGCAATTTTGGATACAAGATTTTGGCCCGAAAGTGACGATATTCTACTTTTATATTATGATGAGCTGGTTGTCACACTGGCTCCCATGAGCCTTTGCAGGCCAGCGATAATGTGTTTTAGGGGATATTTTGGGGAGTGATATGTGTGTTCTATGTGTCATTGTGTTATATTTTGTGTATATTGTGAGTTGTTTTTTGTAGTTTGAACGTTTCTGGTCTGTCACCATCCTCTGGAGTGCTATCTGCCAGAGTGTAGCAAAGGCTGAGATAGTGTTAGAGTTGTGAGAGATGTACTTCAATTTCGCTAGCTGTAGGTGAAGTCTGTGAAGTCTGTGTTTGAAGCTGCACAGCTGAGAATATATAAATACTGCTTGAAGATACCTTACTGAAATAGTCACATAGCAACCCTTAGGAGCAAGCAGATGGAAACAAGGGAAACGGAAACAAAGAAAATACAACTTACCAGAAAAACTCCATAGACCTGTAGACTGTAGAGAAATCAATGCTCAAAATTAAAAACTTCCTAAGGAGTATTAGGACTGAGAGGACCCAAAAGCTCCCTGAGAACACAGGGAAGAAATGCTGATATGCCCCTCTAGTTTGAGAAACACATTGTACACATTTACATTTTGGCAAACATATACAAGAAATTTTACAAATTACAAACTCGCAAGCATTGGTGGTCATAATTTACAAATCATGACCAGCATTCCGGAGAGAAGAGAAATGTCGGGAAAAACTTACCAGCATGAGTTGTGCAGTTATATGGTGCTATGATCTTTTTAAAAGGCCAAGAGTCATCCAGCTTGTGGTAACTGTTGCAGTGCACTGTGCAATCCCTCTCCTGACTCTCCCGTCACCTAAGCCATCAAGTTAGTCTTTCATCACTTCTCCTGCCCCAAAGCAATGTCACAGAAACTTACTCACTGCTGACACTTTAACTGATCCTAACAATTTATTCTTTCACATGATTTTTATATCAGCTGAAATAATACACTTTATGAATCCACTTTAATAACATTAAAGAATATATAGCAATGTACAGACTCCAGCTCTGTTAAGGCACAGTTCTACCTCCTTAGTATTTCACCTCCTTAAACATAACTCAGTCAAGCAGTCAGTCTGCAAGAGATGAGGTGACTTCAGAGTATGAGAGGAGGGAAAATACTCATCTCTGCAGAGCTCTAGTCCTCTACGATCAGATCTGATATTTGCTGATGTAAAGTGCTAACATTAAACTTCATTTTTGAATGTTGCTGTAGTAGAAAAAAACTTCAGCAAGACTGGTTCTCCCAGTACTGTCTTCTGAGTGATTACTTCTAAAGCTGTCCGCACATTACTAGAGGTTAGCTGAATCTACAGCCATTTGCAACCATCACCCAAAACCCCAAATTAGAGTAAATGTCTATGACAACAGAATTCACTGAATTTTTATGAAGGCACACACACACACACACACACACACACACACACACACACACACACACACACAAAACACACTTAAACTGTCTCCTGTCTCTCCTTAACCAAATATCACAGCTGAACTGCCACCAAAATAAAACAAATGCACACCATAAAGCTCCCTGTATATATTTAATGTGAATATTTGCACAGTGTATATTAATGCACAATAGTTTACACAATATTTATTAATATTATATCCCAGAATTTCAGCTCTCCACCCGTTTTCAGCTCTCCACCCGTTTACAGCAATACAACTTATTTCGGCTCCCCAGCCAGTTCTCTCTCTCCATCCAGCTCTCTCTCTCTGTCCAGCTCTCTCTCTTCATATAACTCTCTCTCTCTGTCCAGCCCACTACCTCCAACCCTTATTCTCTCTCCCCGTCTGAGTCATCAACAGTTCTCTCCCTTTCTCCGGTTCTCTCTCGACCTCTGAATCTCTCTCTTTCTCCTGTTCTCGCTCACTCCCTCTCTCCAGTTCTCTCTCGCCTTCTAAATCTCTCTCTCCGGTTCTCGCCCTCTCCCTACCTCTGGTTCACTCTTGCCCACTAAACCTCTTTCTCTGGTTCTCACCCTCTCCCTACCTCCGGCTCTCTCTTCCCCTCTGAATCTCTCTCTTTCTCAAGTTCTTGCCCTCTCCCTACCTCCGGTTCTCTCTGGCCTCTGATTCTCTCTCACCTCCTGGGTTTCTCTCTTTCTCCAGCTCCCACTTTCTCTCTTCCCCCAGTTCTTGCTCGCCATCTGGTTCTCTCCCGCTCTCCAGTTCTCTCCCACTCTCTCATAATCCTTCCCTATCTCCAAACTCCACTCTGCCAAGCTCGTCATGTGGCCAATCAAACCCCTGTCCCCGGATCAGCCTCAACCAAGCCTTGAGCCACCATACTAGCATCACCATAGCCTTCAGCCATCAGACCGCATCACCCAAGCCTTCAGCTGCCGGACCAACACTACCCGGGCCTTCAAACGCCAGACGAGTCCTCAACCAAGTCCTCAGTCGCTGAAACCACCTCATCCAAGTCTTCACCCGCCAGACCAGCCTCACCTGAGCATTCAGCCACCAGACCAGCCTCCACCAAGCCCTCAGTCACCGAACCAACCTCACCCAAGCTTCCAGCCAGCAAATCAGCCTCACACCAGTCTTCAGTCGTTGGACCCATCTCATCCAAACCTTCACCCATCAAACCAGCCTTATCCAAGCCTTCAGTCGCCAGACCCGCCTCATCCAAGCCTTCAGACGCCTGGTCAGCCGCGTCCAAGTCTTCACCCATTGAATTAGCCTTTTCCAAGCCTTCAGCCACCTGGCCAGCCGCATCCAAGCCTTCAGTTGCCAGACCCACCTCATACAAGCCCTCAGATGCTGGGTCAACCGCATCCGAGCCTTCAGTCACCTGGCCCGCCACGTCCAAGCCTTCAGGTGCCAGCCACCTTGCCCAGCGCGACTGAGCTTTCAACTGCCTGGCCCGCAACGTCTGAGCCTTCAGCCGCCTGGTCCGCCACGCCAAAGCCTTCAGTCGCCTGGCCTGCAACATCTGAGCCTTCAGCCGCCTGGCCTGCCACGTCCGAGCCTTCAGTCACCAGACCTGCCTCATCCAAGCCTTCAGACGCCAAACATCCAGCCGCCTGGCCCACCGTGTCCGAGGCTTCAACTGCCTGACCCACCACGTCCGAGCCTTCTGTCATCTGAGCCTTCAGCTGCCTGGTCTGCCGCATCCAACCTTCAGCCCCCTGGCCCGCCATATCTGAGCCTTCAGCCGCTTGGCCTGCCATGTCTGAGCCTTCAGACTGGCTCCAGAACCAGGGCTGGGTCCCTCAGCTCCAGAACCAGTGCCGGGTCCCTCAGCTCCAGAACCAGGGCTGGGTCCCTCAGCTCCAGAACCAAGGCCAGTCCTAACAGTCCAAAGACCTGACCTCATACTGTCCTCAGACCCCTGGCCGAGTTCCGGACTCCTGTCCGACTTGGCGACTCGCCTCCTCCTCCGGCTTTGGAAGACGCCCCTTTGCCTCCTCTTCCGGCGTCGGAAGGTGCCCTGCTGCCTCCTCATTCGACATTGGAATATCTGGTGCCCCTCTGGATGTACAGCACCCTTAGCATTTGCCTATACTGCCTAGGCAAAGGGCTGGAGCTGGGTCTGTGTAATTCATTCTCCAAAAAAAGCACAGGACCATTAGACCATGAACCACTCTTCTGCAGCCTATTGGGCTGGCCCTTTCACATCTTTAACACCGCCTATTTCGGTTCTGTATCAGTGGGCAGTGGACCCATCAGACCCAACTGACCCAGCTGAGCACAGTGGTGGGGCAACCCATGGACGTGGTGCAGACCACCAGGTCCTTAATGAGGGCTCACCGCCACACATCCCAACCCGAGAGATCCCAACTGGGGATCCCTCTACATATGGAAGTTTTTTACTCACCTGCGATTTGTACTTTGCAGAGTTCCTGGATATTACACCAAACTAAAAAGTATCACTGATCACCCAGCGTTTTCTGGATGGGCTCTTCAGTAGGCTGCCGGCACCTGGACAGCAGAGGCCGATCAGGCGCCATGGTATGACGAGTTCTGGGCCAAGTTCAAAGCGGCTTTTGATTTCGTGGACCATGGGCAGTCCAGCAGTATGAGGCTACTACAGTGGGAAAAGTGGGAAATCAATGCCTCTTGCTTCACCCGGGCAAGTCTCTGACAGTAACTCTATCTGCTGCTGAATAATAATCAATGTAATGTTGCTGTGTCATGGGGAGTAAAATAATTCAATCTTTGTTTTCTTTGTTGGATTATGGATCAGCTGGGAACTTCGCATCTCGAGAGATAGTGACGGACTTCGGACTCCTGGTTGAGCAGTTGTCCACCTCGGGTCCTGTGCATGCCCTAGACGGGCAGTTATTGACTAGGAGATTGGTTTGGTGGGAAATGTCGTGGGAAAATTAGTATTCATTTTCATAATGTGAATAATGTCTTTTAAATAAGTGGTTTAATTTTGTATTGTTCTGTATTATTATGTGTCCATTGATTCATCCTGAGTTTTCTGAGCTGGAGAGAGTTTCGTCAAGGATATGATTAGATGTGCGAACACTTTGGGTTTGTTTTGTCTACAGTAGCTCCGAAATGTGAGTAAACAAGGTCAAAGCTTGCGTAATTTTGGGTATAAGATCTTTGGAAAAATTTTACTTACTAGGGGAGCAGAGGGGAAGACTAGGTGAAAGGGGGCCTATGTCTGTTTTCATTCTGTTTTCCTCCATTCTGATCAGAATGTAATTCAATCCCTGAACTGATTATTTCGAGCAAAGAAAACGACTCTGTTTGGTCATTCTGTGAATCTCTGGCACCTGGGCAATCAATCCCTGGCTAAATGGGCAAATTGCCCATAACAGAAACAAAGCCCAATCCTCCTTAGGATGGACCCAGATCATGAGGAGAAAATAAAACGTTATGTTTTGAAACTATTTGTTCCTCTCATGATTCTGGATCAATCCTGGTTAAAGCACAACAACCTGATCATAGATTGGGATAAGACAGAGATAGTGAAGTGGGGGTCACAATGCATCCAACATCTGGCCAAGTGGTTGGCCACCATGTCTATAGCCCTCTAGTGGAGGCATAGGCGGTTCTACAGCGGACCAAGGGGGCCAGGACCCCCCCTAAAATTGATCCTACCCTGAGCAGCCACATATTTGAGCATAAATTTCTTCTCGTGACATGCGCTGGCTTAAAGAACGGCGCTATGTGTGTTATAGATGGACTATTAAAACGCTACACACGCGCTGACACACACGCAAAACACGCACGCCCCCCACCCCTGAACACACCCACAACACCACAACACATGCATCCCCCCTGGTTATATGTGCCCCCTAAAAAACACACTGGCCCCCCCTCGGCCCCGCTGGTAATTTTGGTCTAGAACTGCCACTGAGTGGAGGTCCCAGTAAACTTCCCTTTGCCTTATCACAGTCTAAAGAGAGCCCATCTAGAGCTACCCACCCCCTGTAACCGCTGGTGCCATTACTGGCTTTTCCCTAGAGGGGGCGCAGTTCATTCTAGGCTCTTTATCTTTTCCCTCCATAAAAGGAGCAAGGAAGCTAGGCTAAGAGGACCAGAAGCAACAGCCCACTAAACCTATGTGCAAACCAGAGTGTTCTAAGTGCATGTAAGTTAATGTTTTTAAGTTTGGCTCTTGTTTTGACTTGACTGTTAAAGTTAATGAGTATTCCACCTGCTATGTGCGGCAGGTGGGTTTTTTTGTCTTTTGTTTTGTTCTATCTCTCTCTCTCTCTCTGTATCTGGTATCTTCTGTCCAGGGATGTGGCTCGGGTCCTTGCTCGGGTCAGGGTAACAACCCTCTTCTGGAGCCTACCTTCCAGACGGGACCAGTGTAGGATTCCTTGAGGATTCTTGGATTTAAAGGCCTGTTAATTCCCGTACTGTTTAATGGACTTATTAAACAGGGTTGTATAAAGACATTTGGTGTGGGAGAACACTGGGGTTTTGTGGGGAAAAATAATGTGTGTGTTGATTACTGAGCTTGGGACTACCAAATTGACCTCTTGCCGGGGAAAGAGCGTCCTTGGTCACCTATTTACCTGCCCTCTGAAAAGGAGATACGGGCCATGAAAGAGTACATCACCGAGGATCTCTGGCAGGGGTATATTCTTTGGCCCCATTCACCCACGTTGGCCAGCTTCTTCTTCATAGAGAAGAAAGATGGGGGGTCAAGGCTCTGCATTGAATATAGAGGGCTCAGCACAGTCACTGTTAAGTATAAACATCCACTCCCGTGCATCCCCCAACATAGAGCAGCTCCGAGGGGAGCACATAAAACTTGGTTTGCATTAGCAGGAGATGAATGGAAGACTCCCTTCAGTACCACCTCTCGTCATTACCATTACCATCAAATGCCATATGGATTGGCAAATGCGCCCTCATGCTTCCAGGCATTCAGGATCGATGTCTTCCGGTACCTACAACATACATTTGTGCTGGTGTACCTGCACAATATCTTGATCTACTCTAAGAGTGCCTGGGAGCATATTGGGCATGTCATGGCACTTCTCTTTTGTCTACTCGCTCACCAGCTATTCGTAAAAGCAGAAAAATGGGAATTTCACGTGCCCCAGGTCTCATTACTGGGTTATAAATTAGAGCCGAGGGGAGTGCCGATGGAGGAGAAAAAGGTGACTGCAGTTACACAGTGGCCAGAGTCTACTACTGTAAAAGAACTGCAAAAGTTCTTAGGTTTTACTAACTTCTACCGTAGATTTATATTAGTTCTGAGGCAGCACCACTCACCCAAATCTATTAGTTATATGCTGGCCACCAAGGCAGCATACACACGGCTAAAAACATTATTCACTGCAGCCCCCGTGCTGAAGCTCCCTGATCACAATCAGACATTTGTTGTTGAGGTGGATTCATCAGAGGTGGGGTTGGGGGCGGTGATTTCTCAGTACTATAACACTCCTAGAAAAATGCACCCCTGCACTGTCTTTTCACGGAAGCTGACTGATGCAGAAAGAAACCATGACACACCAGTTGCGAACTTTTGGCAGTCAAAGCAGCATTAGAGGAGTGGCTTCATTGGCTGGAGGGAGCTCGCCACCTGTTCATTGTGTTCACAGACCACAGGAACCTAGATTACATCTGGCAGGCAAAACGCTTATGTTCTAGACAGGTGTGATTTGCTCTCCTCCTTAGTCGATTTAACTATGTAATCATGTATTGCCCAGGGTTTCATAACGTTAAAGCTGATGTATTATCCAGAAGAGACCCAAAGTCAGAGGAATATTTTGGCGACCTACCCATTATACCATCTGAATGCATCGTAGCTCCTATTACATGGGACTGCGATTCTGAGATAGAATGAAGGAATAGGCTAAACCCTACTCCACCCAAAGCTTCAGACAACCATTATTTTGTACCAGAGCCCATGCACGCATAATTAATAAAATGAGCTCATGAATTGCCCGCAACCGGGCATCCAGGAGTTCATTGTACAGTTGAAATACTTAAGCATAAGTGCTGGTGGCTGTCTTTGTGAAGAGACACTGAGTACACGTTAAGATCATGCTCTGTTTGTGCATTGTCCAAGACACCACAGCAGTGCCCTGCCAGTAAATTAATGCCCCTACCGTTGCCGCAGAGACCGTGTTCACACATTGCTATGGACTATCATGGAGCACCCTGTATCAAAAGGGTACACAGTGGTTTTGTTGGTCATGGACCATTTTTCAAAGAGAGTTCACTTCTCACATTCTGTTCTCTCCCCTCCGCATTTAAAGCAGCTGAGGTGCTTTTCCATACTGTGTTTTTGCCCTAAGGTATGCCAGAGGACATCATCTCCGATCAAGGTCCCCAGTTTATTTCCAGAGTCTGGAAAGCATTACGGGGGGGAGGGCTCGATTCAGGAGATGAGTTTGTTCCTCCGTGTGTACTGTCACGGGTGACCACACGATTAGGCAGCGTACCTCGATCGGCATCAGAGGGACGCGCCTGAGTACAGGGTGGGACACAGAGTTTGGCTCTCAACCAGGGACTTTTGTATGCATCCACCATTAGATAAGCTGGCACTTAGATTCATGAAGCCATTTGAGATCGAGACACAGGTGAACCCAGTCTCATACAAAATCAAATGACCATCACACATGCGGGTTTATCCTGTCATCCATGTAAAAAATTTTTGTGTAACAATAAATTAATGTTGGAAGTTAGATAGAAGCCAATAGGAGTTCATGTTACTGCCCCTTTGAGAGACACAGATGCAGTGCATGATGACAGAACAGCAGCAGCAGCAGCAGCAGCAGCAGCAGAGACTTTAGAAGAAAAGCAGAGAACAGACCGGAGAGAGCAGACAGTAGTGAATTAGAAGAGAAAACTGTGAAAAGTTGATTTAGAACTTGAAAAACCACATTGGTTTGCAGAAAGAAACATAAGGGCGAAGCGTTTTTGGTGAGTTTGTGTCCAATTTTTTATGTTTTACCGAGTTTTCTGTGTGCACCACATGGAAAAGCTAATGCTAATAGCTTAGCTTTAGCTTAAAAAAGAGCACTCAGTTACCATTTTGTGAAACAGAGAAGTACTGCAGCAGTGATGTTGTAGCCAATTGTGAACCCTTATTGAGTATTTGAATGTATATATGAGAGTATTTATTCTGTGTATGACCTGTTACACAGGTCAGGTTTTTTTGTATGCCCCTTTTTTTCCAGATTGAGAGCTTGGTCTGAGCATCGTGTGAGCTGCACACATGGCCAGGATACAAGATGGCGAGCCAACCCAGGAAACCAGATTTAATCTCCTTCATCACCTGGTCATCTGTCTGTCTCTGACTGGTAACTCACTGCCAACCCAGTAGGAGTAACAGGATCCATTTTTTTAGCTGGATTAAACTTGAACTTCTCCCCCTCTGCTGAACTGAAAAGAATTGAACGGTTTTGAACTGAAAATAGATCACATTGAACTTGAACTTTATTGAATTCAAACAAGCTTGAAGTGGTAACACTTTTATTGTTGTTTGTGATTCTGAATGTATGTGATTTTTTAATCTGGAAGAAGCATGGTTTTGGAAAGAAGGAGAAAGCGATGTGCCTTTTCCACACATTTTAAGCCGCGATATGTGAATGCCCCCTTAAAGGGCCGGTAACATGAACTCCTATTGGCTTCTATCTAACTTCCAACATTAATATATTGTTACACTAACCTTTTTTATTAACTCTAATGAACTAACCAATATGAAATGAACTTTTTAATTTATATTTAAGTTTAGAATATTTATCTACAATATGATCTTAATTTTAACATGGGTTACATCCTCCCCTCTTTACCTAATGCACATCCCTGCGCATTCTGAGTCTACTCTGTCCCCAACCTGGGGGGTTTGGGAAACTAGCTTCCTCAAGGGAGTCTGTAAGCACTTCACTCAAGCTTTGAAACAAAGATTCGACTATGGTAACCAACGGGTTCCCTAGCTCAGGGTCTTTTTGTCGATTTTGTGTTTCTGGTAGATCTTCTTGAACAGTATTTTTCAGCTTGAATGTCAGTTTGGTCTGTGACAGTCATGTTTTCTTTGCTCTTCTGAGCAGGTTGTGTAGGAGCATGGACATTATTGAGATCTTCATCAGGTATGTTTTCAGTTTCCTGTTCATCAGGTAAGTTCTCCTCTCCAGGATCAGGTAAGTCTTTGTCTTCAAGATCAGATAAGATCGGGTCACAAGTGTCTACCGGCAAATCCTCAGGGAAAGACTTGGCTACATCTGAAGGATCTCGCTCAACAGCGGACAACTTTTTTCATAGGTTCTGGTTCAACTCTTTCTGATGAGTGTACTTGGAGCTCAGGTATAAGGTCAAATCCAAGAGTTTCCACTCTAAGGTTTCTATGGCCATTATGGCGGTATTCGTCAGATTCAGATGGGGTTTCATCTCCATCATCTTCATCAGAACTGTCATTTTTGGGATGTTGTCAAGTTCTTGGCCGTCTTACTGCTTTTGGTGGTGTAGGGGTTTATTAATAATTAAATATTAATATTCGGCTCAATCTCAATATTCCCTACTAATAATAATACTGGGATAGATTTTAGTTTAAATTAGATATTTTTCCACCAGAATCAGTTTAGGCTGATTCACCCTGTACTTAACTGATTGGTTAATACTCAATTAGTATTTGATTATTCATTGATTAATTAGAGGTTTTCTATCAAGCAGGGTATGAAGCATCTGCATGAACGGTCCGGCCTGCGAAATAGATCAGACATAGAATATTAATTAACCCTTAAAACTCTTCTTAATTGTGCTGTTGAAAAGAGCTTGGCTTTTAGAAAATATATTAATTGAAAAGGGGATTTTAGCTAATTATTAGGACTCTAAAGAGCAAGGTAACGAATCGGACCTGAGAAGTGACTCGGCCTTATATGAACAAGAAAATGAATCACTGATCACGCTAAGACAACATTTATTTACCATGCTAGACAAACACACAAAACAGACAAACACAGAATATAGTAACTGTGAATAATAATGGAGTAGTGATATTGAAACGGATTACAGAAATTGCTAACACCTTCCTGGACAGCGGCTTCACAAAGCAAGGACAACCCAGTTATCAGAAGTACACATATTATTGCACCAAAGTCATCAAAATGAGAAAGTCTGTTATACTTATTGGCTGATGTGGGGTTTCAGGAGGGTTGCTGAAGGAAGTTTCAGAGTTCAACGGAATTGGATGCAGGTTGCTGCTTGGAGTTTCGGAGTTCTTTGGCCTTGAAGCTATGGCAGTTCAGAGGAGATGAAGCAACGTGGAGATGATGAAGTTGAGGAGCACTCTCTTTTTGGAGAGTTGGTGAAGTTGGTGGAGCAGTGCAGTTGGAAGCGGGTGGCAGATGGCTGGCTCGTCTTGGGGGTCTTCTTCCGTTGATGCTCTGGTCCCCGGACAGCTCAAAACTGCTCCTGGTGCTGCCCCAACACTGCTCCCAACACTGCTCCTGACACTGCTCCTAACACTGCTTAGGATCTGTGACTATTATGGCCACACAAAGCCTGGAAGGGGGGGCTACAGTTCCCCCATTGGTGTCCAATCCATTCAACTGGGCAGCCCTCCCCCGTTTGGCCATTAGGCAAGAAGCCACTTTGAAGACTTTAGAAATTTGTTGGTGCAAAAGTTCCATAACTTCAATACCCTTCAGTATTTTATTTTGAATTCTGTATGTTTGGGTTTTTTGTGAACAGAGCTTTAAAGAGTTCAAACATGACCATACTTCCAACTAAACTTCCAACAGCATTTTACAGATAATGAATTAATCTCTAGATGCCCTCTAATCCACAATAAGCATTCCAAACAAACCTCGAAAACACATGCACACATGGTTCAGGCAGAGAGGTTGTACCTCACTGAG
>JBBMFX010025174.1:0-12250 GCA_037832545.1 Rhabdalestes septentrionalis | reverse complement strand
TCTCTCTCTCTCTCTCTCTCTCTCTCTCTCTCTCTCTCTCTCTCTCTCTCTCTCTCTCTCTCTCTCTCTCTTTCCATGTTAATGTCCCGTGCCATGCACTCCTCTCCCTTCTCTATTTCCCCTTCTTCCTCCTCCCATCCTCCTTCCACTTCCCCCTCTCATGTCCTTTACCCCCTTACCTATGTTCCTTCCCACTCTCACTTTTTTACTCCCTTCCCTCTGCCCCTATCCTGCCCTCCGTTCCTCCCTCGTTCCCTGCCTTGTTTCCCACTTTCCTTGTCCTCCACCTCAATCTTCCTCTGCCATTCCTTCCTACCCTCCTTTCCCTTTCCCTGCATCCATACCTCACTTTCTCATCCCTTCTCTCTCTCTCTAATATTCTCTTCCTAACCTTTTCCCTCCAACTCCCACCTTCCTCTAACATTCCCACTCTTACTACCTTGGTTCCATTTTCCCTTGTTTCCTTCCTCATTCATTTCCTGTTTCCTTCCCTCCATGCCAATGTCTCTTCATCCCTGAATCCCTTGTTCTCTCGGACTCCCCTTTATCCCATTCCTCCTTTGTTCCCTCCCTGTCAATGCCTCTTTATCCCCTTGACTCCCTTGTTCCCTCTGACTCTTCTTTATCCCATTCCTCCCTTTTTCCCTCCCTGTCAATGCCTCATTATCCCCTTGACTCCCTTGTTCTCTCTGACTCTTCTTGATCCCATTCCTCCTGTGTTCCCTCCCTATCTTGTTCCCCTTTTCCCTGATTCTCCTTCTCACCTCTACCTCCCTCATTTCCTCTGTCCCCTGGTGTCCTGGCTCCCTCCCTTCCTCCCTCACCCCTGTCCTGCTCTGTGCTGGCCCTGTAGCTGAGGCTCCTCAGGTGCGCGAGGAGAGGGGCGCTTGTTTCCGCCTGGTCGGCCCGGGTGCTCAGTGTTTGCACCCAGTCTCCACTCAGCTGAGTAAGCAGCTGTGCTGTTGCAGCGTGGGGAAGGCCTGGGGCCCTCACTGTGACCACTGCCCCCCGCCCGGGACAGGTAAGCTCCTGCGGGACTCGGACCACCGCCCACCCTTTTCTGGGGTCTGGTTCCATCCCTCCACTCTTCTACCCCCACTGATCTCTCCCACCACCCAGACCGCATTCTGTCTGCATGTGTGTGCTGCCGCTCTGCTGTGTAGATGCTTCTTCACGCCATCACGTTGGTTTTAGTGTCACCACCACCAGTTTTTCATTAAGGCATGCATTCCTTCCTTGTCCATGTCCTCTGTATGTATGTGTGTGTGTTTAAGTTTGTTATAAATTTTTTTCACGTATTTTTAACTGTCTTTGTAAACATTTAATGCCATATCATAAACACATACAATATATTATATAAGTGATTTTCTGAACCCCCTTAAACAGGTATAAAAATTTTTTTTATATCACTGGGATAATAATGGTCCATAATTTTGTATTGTCTTATTTTAATGACAATTTTAAAGGGAAACATTAACAGTATTTCAGAACTTTTAGGGCAGCTGGTGGCCTAGTGGCTAGGGTGTTGTCCCTGTGATCACAAGGTTGTGGGTTCAAGTCCCAGTGCTAGTGTCATCACTGAGCTACCCTTGAGCAAGGTACTGTTCTTTACTATGGTGGTGAATGGAACCAGGGGTTACAATCTCTAATGTTTTCTATTTTTAATGTTTAATGTTTGCTGTTTTATTTCTTATCAAGAGATCAGTGCAGCTACTTGTGTCTTTTGAACTTATATAACTTTGGTGATGGTAAAATAGTTGCCAAAAAGAAGTGCCATATTTTTAGACAAAAATCATATCTCTGAGTTATTTTAAAAGAGGGTCTCAGGCGTCAGACAGTGTGTGTGTAGCTTTTCATATAAAAACTCTCTGTGAGGGAACATTGAGACACTTCAGGCGTCTGGTTCCATTAACCACAAGTATAAACAGTTCTCTCTAAAGTTTCTCTATGACAGACTGTTCCACTTCAAACCTCTTTCAATGATTGTTGCCTTATGAAACTGCCATAATGTTTTAATCAGGACATTTCATCAGATTTTGTTCATAATAATAGTTAGCTAATATCTTCTTACCATGGTAGCCAGTATTTTAATGTTCATGTTTGGCTTTGCAGAAACACACACGCACATATGCACACAAAGTGAGTGTGATTCTTTGTACAATTATATCCATTCAACATTTCTAATTATGGTTTGACTGTTTAAAAGAGGAAACTCAGGAAGTCTGTGTTTCCAAAGTGCTGCACGCTGTGTTTGGCACCTTCTTTTAATCTGCTGGATGCAGAACAAACGAGCCTTGACGTGTCCACACCCTTCATCTGCTCACTGGTGGGAGTCTCTGTTTGGTCTTATTACAAAAGATCAACTTTGTACTTGAAGCAAGAACATTTTCCAGAAATGAGAGCAATGCAGTGGGAGTAAAGCGGTTTTTAATCCTGATCAAGATTTTCTGATGGCTCCATAGAGGGCTGCTTGAGATGTGTTGTAATGGTGTTGCTACATAATTCCATTCCGTCAATATTGGGATTCAAATGAATTAACTTTGGAGAAATATACCTTCATTTAAATACCCAACAGAAACATTCATCTGGAGCTGTGATTGGTCAGGATGCTCACAATGTTGTGAAACTGATTCACAAATGAGACACTCTGGGTTCAGAAGAGTTTGGCCCACATTAGCTGCAGCTACTCTTCTGGGAAAGCTGTGTAGTAGATGTTGGAACATTACTGAGCATGTTAATCTTTATTACTAGTGTTAATTACTAATGTTGATGTTAAGGTAAGTTCTGGATCACAAACAATACTCCAACTCATCCAGTAGAAGACACAGTTCCACTGTCCGAAGGTCCAGTGTTGCAGTGCTTTATACCGCGCTAGTCAATGCTTAGCATTGTTGTGGTCACATTAGGCTCATCTTTTCTTTCTTCATAGTGTCCATTTTTATTGGTCAGTGCTTTTCTGTGGACAATATACTGATTACATGCTTGTACTGAACACCTATTACAGCTATGGAAGCACTTAAAAGAAGCAGATGGACGTTTGGAATAATTTTTTTTAGTTTAGCATTGAAGCTACTGGGGTAACATTGCTAACAAATGCAGGATGTTAATAGCTGTCCAAATATTTTCTGTACACCAGTCTCATCCTTCATCAAGTAGACTCTGTATGACCAACTGTGAACTCTAAAATGTAACAATTACCAAACATTTCTGACAAAATAAGGGCTTATACTCACAAAACAGATCTTAAGTCAGTATTTAAGGTAGTTATCTTCACAAAAACTGATTTTAGACCAACACTGGTGTTTGAAAAACACACTGATGTTTAAAAAGGCTGTGTTCAGTCACTCAAGTTCGAGGCTTAAACCACATCCACAAATTGACACCAGTATGAATCGATAATGTAGAAAATGATTAAAACAAAGAAAAAATGTTGAATGGGAAGGTGTGTCCAAATTTTGTATTGCTTGTGTATATCCACTCTATATCCTAATAAAAGACCCTATAAAAATCAAAAGTCACATCATAGTCCCAAATAAAGAATACTGGTTCTTTCTACAGGGTTGTGTGACATCAATCAAAGTCTCACTCCCCATTGCTTTATTTTGGTATGCTGTTTAACCCAAAATCTGTTTCCAGTCCAAAGGAAAGACCCCCTGCTCACTTTCATTTCAGAATCCAGAACATTGGAAGTCTGTGCGTTACTGTGCAAAAGTCAGAGACCCCCCTTTTTGTTCATTTAATTTCCATTCAGAGCAGATATTAAGGACAAGTTTATTCATTTTTCAGTGTCAGTGCCCCTTTTTTCATGCACACTGGTGCTGAGAGAAGAGGGAACAGATTTTATGACACTGTTTAAAGCTTTTATCTTTGAAAGCCAGAAGAAGAAAAGAGTGATCTCTGATATTTGCACTGAACCCTTGCTTACAACCTCACAGCATTCACCACTGATAACTATCAATCGTGTCAAGTTTATTTATGTACCCCGTTATCACATACAAAGGTCATTCAGTGTGCCTTACAGGAATAGAATAAAAATATTGCACAAAAAAATATTAGAATGTAAATAAAGGAATACATTCAGTAAAAGAAGATTAAGAAAAGAAGATTAAGCCCCTTTACTTGTGGTAAACATTAAATTATTATGATTTATTAAGTTCAGTGGAAGGTAAGAGAAGGAAGAGGAGAAATTTTAAAGCTACAGTTGGTTAAAAACATGGCAGTGTCATTTTTTCCCACTTCATGAACATTGTCTCCATGTGTCTCTCAGCTGCGTTTAAGGAGATTTGTCCTGGCGGCATGGGTTACCATGTCTCCACTCCATACGTCTACAAGCCCAAACCTCCCCCGGCCAACCCTCCCAGCCAGCCTGACGCTCACGTGCCGAACAGACCCACCATCAGGCACCAGGAGCCCACGCCGGGGGTCCTGCCCCTGCCCCTGCCCACCCTGCAGCAGCCTGTGGAGGCTTTCAGCTTCACTGAGAGAGCGCTGCCCCCTGTACCAGGTGAGCACCACGCACTGCATGTACAGCAGGTAGAATGGAAATAAATAACAAACTCAGAGTTACAGTAATTGCTTTTGTTCGGTTATTACTCATAGCACATATTTAGTGACTAAAAATATTACGTGTCCACTGCAGTGAGGGACATCAGAAGCTTTCGGCTCCAGCTGCCCTTTACATTGTGTGAAAATTTCATGATGGATGAACATATTCATAACAATGCAATTCACCATTTTTTAGGGGGTGTTATCATGCCCAACACAAAGTGCAGTTAAGCCCCTTTACTTTAATATAGTAATTTAGTTGGTTTGGAGTATCTCCTACTGGAACAATTGTGCACAGTTTATGTGTAAAAGGCAGAAATACAGAACCACACACTATATACTGTATGGGGCATAAGAGATTTAGGCTACTTCTATTGGCTTCTGTTCTATAATTCATTTCTATTGACTGTTTCAAGAATTGAACCTTATCCTTTCATACCAAAACCTACCAGAATGAAGTAAAAGTAGCGCTACTGGGCTAAGTTTAAACATACAAACATTAGTGACATGTCTAATCAGAACTAGATTAACACAGACACCAAAAGCCTGTATGAGCTTGCATCAGTTTTACAGTGAATCACACAACAAATATTTTTATTCAAGCTTATGCTATTAAAGGTGGAACCATATAGCCAGCTAGCTTTTAGCCTGAAGCCTGCTTAGCCATCAGTCGTCTTGTGTACTATGTTTCACCAGTACAGGGATGTGAGGAGTCCAGAAACGTTGTATGTTTTATTTCAATGGTTCTTTACAGCTGATCTTGCTGATGAGAAGTGAAAAATCAGATTTAAGCTTGTTTGTCTTGTTTGTTCTTTGATTAGTTCATTTTGGCCAACAAAAGTGATCAAGAGCTGCAGACTGCTCTCAGCTTTCCCCCTCATACACACTCACTTCTTCTCATCCATACACAAATTATCACATCAGTGCTTGGCGCCGAACAAAGAACAGACTTGGCACCGAGGAAGAGGATAGACTTCTGTAAACGACTGCCAGTTTTTTCACTGCACTAAATGGACAATGGATATATAGATCTCCCACCATCTCACTGTCTCTCTATCTCTCTCTCACTCACACACTTACACACACACACACACACACACACACACACTCATACCTAAACACACCCCATTCAATAGCACTTTCCTCAGCATGGCAGCTGGCCACTATAAGACACATTTTTTAAAACCTTGGGAAAATTTCCCACAATTATTAATGTGTGTTTTGCCTACACCAGTTCAGAATGGAGTTATAAGGAGTGATTCAGGGTGGAGTGCTTCGTGAATAAGGCAGCCATTCACAGCAGACCTAATTTGCATCGTATCACCACAGTATCCATAACAACCTGTTTAGAAAAAAATATAGTTTTGGTACAATATATGGACAAAAGGGAACGTTAAACAAACTGGAACTTTAATGACATTTCTTTCAAATACTTAGACTTAGACTATTGAGTTGCCCCTACTTTTGCAGCTATAATGGCTTCCACTCTACTTCGAAAGCTTTCCACGTTATTTTGGAATTTCTGTTGGAATTTGTGTCCATTCATTCTGTATTATTTATGAGGGCAGACACTGATGTTGGACGAGAAGTTCTGGCTCACAATCTCCGTTCCAGTTCATCCTAAAGGTGCTGGATGGTGTTGAGGTCAGGACTCTGTGTGGGACAGTCAAATTCTTCCACACTGAACTCCTCCAGCACGTCTGTATGGAGCTCGTTTGGTGCACTGGGACACTGCTGGAATAGAAAAGGTTCTAAAATTGTCCTTCACTGGAAGTTAGGGTTCTTTTGTCTAAATAGTGTATGTAAATTCAGGTGTAATAAGTAGATCTTGGGCGGAGGGGGGGTGTAATTTAATAAAGATGTAATAATAATGGCACGTGAGCCATTTCTTTTCTGGCAGGAAGAGTCTGGACGTCAGGCCCGTCGCAGGCTTTGTCTTTAAATGACAGATGATTCCACAGCCTCTGTTCCCCTGTCTTCTCTCGCTCCACACTCTCAGACAGCACAGCTTTTACTACCGTCCCCCAGAAAGGCAGCCCATAAAGCTTTCCTTTCTCCGAGACACGACGCGGCCTTGGCTTTAAGCGGGAACGTTAGCGGGACGGCTGTGACTTTTATTAACGTTTCGTCCCAGGGTGATTCTTTTGTAGCCCAAAGTCACATTCATGCAGCTCCAGGTGTGATGCTCCCACTGCTGCGTGACTGGAATGGCATTATGATGTGTGACTCGAAGGGTAGCTTGCACCACACATCACTGGAGTCTATATCAGGGTGTAAAATGTAAAAAATTAAAAAACTCTGTGCAAAAGTCTTGGCACCTGAGAAATGTATGCTTAAAAGCTGTCCACTACCGGGCCGCAGGGTCACGTGTTAAAACTCAAATTTTACAGTAAATACTAATAATATTACAGTTAATACTAATAATAGTGCAGTAAATTTATGAATGTCAATATGTTTGTTGAACCATTTCCAGACATCCTTCCCCATGGAAATCCAGTAAAGCTTGTGGTTCCATCAAATTCCGGGGTTGGCTCTTTTTTACTTCGTTAGTGTAAATTAGATGTGTTACTCATGGAATTGTATAAATGACTAGAGGTATAGAGTAGAGATGTTGAACCACACCAGCTCACACAATATCAACTCATGTTTAGAAAAAGCAAATCTTGATAATGTTTCCATTGTTCACATTTATTCTACTTGACATTTTGCTGGAACAAGAAACCTACAGCTGATGTAAATGGCTGCAGCTGCCTAAGATGTGTGTGCAGTATTATATGTGGGCGGCGCTGATGCCTTTTGTTCTGTTTTGTGTGGTTTTTGATTGAAATGCGGTGTGCAGTGGCCACAGCAGCCCCGGAGCAGGTAGGTGGGGTTCTGTCTGCAGGCCGTTTGCACCTGAGCAGCCGCCAAGCAGCAATGCATGCAACCTACGCAGTGGACAGTCATGACTTGGGATTCCATGCAGCTGCTCCATACGCATGAGGCCGGCATCACCAGCGCTGCATGAGGTGACCGACAGTCTGCGGTCCGCTCCTGGAGAGCCAGTTTTGTGCTTCGTATTAGCTCTGTTCCTCTGTGTGTGTGTGTGTGTGTGTGTGTGTGTGTGTGTGTGTGTGTGTGTGTGTGTTATGGTTGGTAATCAGTAGATGAATGTTTCTGATTAGCCCCTGTTTCTAAGCACTAATTCCTCCATCAGTCCATCAAACCTCTTGACTTCAAACCTGCAGTGAAGCTGATTTTACCATACAGTCACTTTAACTACCTCGATAATGTTGATGGTCTTTATTGAGACTCGATGAGGAAATACACCCTCACTTTGTAAGGAGATTGGACTGATGGGCTGAACTTGGGAAACCAAACGTCCAGGCCATTAGTGGGAATTGGGGGTTCATTTACAAAGCAGGTTTTCTTAGTTCAGTCCTGAAATAGAGCTGATGGCCAATCCTCAACTTTAGGCTGAGCTTGTCTGGTTAACTACTTTCTAAAATACTCCCCAGATCTCAAAAGCCTACTTGATTGAAATCCAAGCAGTAGCTGTTGAGAGAAGCAGGGAGATCCCAGTGGAGATTAGCTTCTATATGTATATGTGTGTGAGTGTGTGTGTGTGTGAGTGAGAGGTTAGGCCTAGAAAGCTGTTAGAATGGTCCCCTCTCCCTTTCCCCTTGGCTGTGAAAGCTCATTCAAGCTTTTCTCCGCCATAACCGCCGCCGTCCTGCTCCGCTGTCCACTGCAGCCTCGGCAGCTTCAGCTGTGCATGACAGAGAGAGAGCGAGTCTCACAGAAAACAGATGAGAGAGAGAGGCAGATTCAGCCTACGCCGCTTACACTTGCTCATTACTCCTATATCTGTAAATACATCTACCTCTTCGGGAGAGTAGTGATTTGACTGTGTTTGTGTGTGTTTGTCTCTTCCAAGGAGCTTTCGTCCTCTGCTGCTATTGATAGGTCTGTAGTTGAGCAGCATCAGCTGTCTCCTGGTGTGTCCACCATACCCATGGAGCCTGCATACCCAGGTGTTTAATGCACACATCCCCCACGTCCGCCTGGAGGAGGTGGAGGTGGAGTTTGAAATTTGGTAGAAAAGGCCAAGAGCCTTGTTCCCCCGGATTCATGATGGTTTGATGAGGCAAAAATGTAATATTTGATACTTGCGGACATCTTCATGCTGTGGTTTCTAGAGATTTGCTAAAAAGTTGGAGAAAACATCATATAATGTGGGTTTTTTTTATTTGTGAAAGGAAAATTACAATATGAAATATTTGGTAAAAATAGGATAACATCCAATCAGCTCCTTGTTACTTGTGACTCTCTTTAATTGGTCTAATGACCATCACACACTGGACACTCCACACTGTGCAGCATCCGAAAACTTGGAAGCCTTGTGTGTAACGGAGGTGCTCAGACTTCCCAGCACTTTTCGATGAGGCTCTGTGCCTCTAATAAGTTGCCAAATTGTGTTTGTTTTAACTTAGAATGAGACTCGATAGGTAGCTTGCACTATACACCATTGGAGTCAAAATCATGGTGTAAATTGTAAAAAAAAAAAACTCTCAGCGTTGAAACAGGAGTGCCAGTCAGTGTACAGCTCTGTGCAAAAATCTCGGCACCCCTGCGCTTTTCAGTTTGTCTCTGTGCCTCTCGTTAATTTGCCAAATTGTGTTAGTTTTAACTTAAGAATGAGACCACAAATATCCATAGTAGATGTAATATGACTTAAAATGTACACAAAGACTTTGTGTGCTACATTTCTGGAGTGACTCCCTCAGTGAAGAGTTCTGGCATAGAGCTGCTGCTCTTTACCAACTGACAGAATCTCACTGTTGCTTATATCCACAATCAGTGGCATATGTAGAACTATTTTCTCCAACTAGACCGTAATGGAGCATGAGAAGTGCCAAAATAATACATGGCCATGCAGACATTCATTCTTTAGTCCGTTATTTGTACATTCTTAGAAGGCCTAAAAAGCCCTGAGGGTTCATTTCTGCTTACCTAGGCCAACATAAAGAAAACCAGAGAAGCATGGGTGTCTCGGAGGGTCCAAGACCCCTTGACTGGCACTTGAGACCCTGATTGCCTCCTGGTATTCTGATTAAAGCGTACATTTTTCACCTTGTGAAAAATAGCTAGCCAGTCAGCAAAGATAGTCAATGAATGCAATAACAAAAATGACTAATACACCAGTCGCCCATCATGTTCAAAACACCTGCCGTATGTCGTGTAGACCCCAATCGTGCCTCCATAACAGCTCTGACCTGTCGGGGCATGAACTCCACGAGCTGTTGCATCTGCACCAAGACAGATCCTTTACGGATCCTTTACATTGCGAGGTGGGTCCTTTATGGATGGGACAAGTTAAGACAAACCTTTATTAGTCCAACAAGTGGGAAATTTGCCCACAAGTGGGAAGTTTGCCCAAAGCATCTTATGGATGCTGGACTGGACTGAAATCTGTAGACTTGGGAGGCAAAGTCATCATCCTAAACTCAATTTGGCCCTCTCACTCAGGCACATTTTAAACAATAGAGTTGTGCTTCATATTATGTCCAATAGACGATGCTGCACTGTGTGGGACATCCATTTTGCATCAGCCTTTTATCTCTAATCTTTTATGGAGCATGCAGTAGGCCCGTGTTCAAGAAATACGAACATTACCTATATGGAAAATGTGTCATGATACTATTTATCATGATAATGAAACGCTGTCATATCGCCCACCTGTCAGTTCCTCATTACTGGTACGCTGTTGATAGCAGGCTCAGAGAGGCTCAAATGGTCTTGGGTTGTTTTATGTGTCTCATACTCCTCTTTGTTTCTGTCTCCTCTTCTTTCTTGTTCTCTCCCGCTCTCCAGAAGTGGTGGAGAAATCCTCGCCGGCCGCTCCAGTAGCCATTTTGCCATCCAGTGCCAGCCAAGACATCTCTCCTACTCAACTGGCAGGTTGGACCAACATATGAACATATGAACTTACTGTTGGAGTATAATGTAAATTATTACTCTATCAACCATTTGAATTCATTTTTGGCACCCTTGGTAAAGACTGGTAAACAAAGAATATTGTGGTTAATTAGCTGAGTCTCATACTGAATAATCCTTTAATTCGCTGATATTTCATCTAAGGTATCATAATTTGACAAAACCAAGTGTGTCAGAAATTTTGGCACCCCTGCATTTAGCAATCTCTTCAATCCTTCACTCTGTGTTGTGTTTTTGTGGTTGAGGGATGTTGTTCTGTCTAGTCATACACACATACAATCTTCCAGTATTTCCTAGATGCAAAAAGGTTTCTGGATAAAAGCCACCCCTCGGTTTGTGTGAGCCTCAGATGATCTTACACTGAAGCTATAAGCCCCTCTGTCCACTGTGGTTGAGAAGTGATGCAGTGGGTGTTTGTGTTGTAGGCCTGTGTCCAATTGTGTAAACCATCTTAAGTAACATTTTACAGTAAATGGCATTTGATATGAGCCACTTGTACCTTAGATCTTAGATTAACACTCTTTAAGCGTTTTCTTAAATTGTTTCTTTAAGCTTTAAAGCCTTCAGTTCAAATTGATTTGATTCGGGTTTACTCAGTCCTGTTCAATTCACTTCAGTTCATTTCATTTCTTTTCAGTTGGAATGGCTTTAGTTCAGAGGTGAGGGATGCGAGGAACAAACACTGTCATAGCCTCTCTTCCAGAAATACAGCCATAAAGCAAAAATAAATGAAGGCCTGTGAATATATATGCAAAACCCTCTGTCAACCCCACCCTCTCCCCTTCTCCTCAATTCGCTGAAGAGCAATTATTGTGCTTCTTCTGAAGGGGGCTGCATGTTTCCCAGGTCAGGGTCCGAAATAGATGAGAGAATGTTTGGTGAATGCGTGTCCTTGGGTCTGTCTCCATCTCGCCCTCTCTGTCTCTCGTCCACCATCTATATTTACAGACTTTGCATCGTAATAAAGCAGCAGCCGAGACACTGCGCACTCCTCTGACACTTCCTTTAAAATAGCTAGCCTCCTTCTGCATGACACGGCCTTTAAAATAGCTAGTGTCAATCGGTGTCTCCGTGCGGAATCTCCCAGCCGCTCCAATAAACGGGGAGTTTCCTTTTGGATGTGTCAATCTCCGGGAGGTTATTGGGCCCTCAGCTTGTTTTAGCCCCTCGTTGCTAAGGTTGTTCCTACCAGCGGGGTGCCATCTGCTCGTCAGGGTGTTGGAGCTGGGCAGCGCACTCTGCTCCTTTTTATTTGGATGGGGCTGTTCTGGGTGGGACAGGGAGTCCAACCTTCAGAACATGAGCACTACTGGACGGCTGGTGCCATGCGAGGATCCGGAGGCGAAAACAATTCAAAAGACTGATTGCTGTCTCTCTATCTCTATCTCTCTGTCTCGTTCTCGCTTTTTCTGTCTCTGTCTCTCTCTCTCTCTCTCTCTCTCTCTCTCTATAACTCTGTCTATCTCTCTTTTCTCTCTCTATCCCTCGCTTTCTCTACCTCTTTCTCTCTTTTTTCTCTCCCCTCTCTCTCTCTTCTTTCCCCTTAATGCTATCAATCTCTCTCTCACACACATTTGCCTCTCTTTCTAACTTTATAACTCTCTTTTCTCTCTACTTCTTCTCTCTCACTCTCCACCTCTCTCTCTGTCTCTCTCTCTCCACCTCTCTCTCTCTCTCTTTCTCTCTCTCTCTCTCTCTCTCTCTCTCTCTCTCTCTCTCTCTCTCTCTC
>JBBMFX010025136.1:0-12250 GCA_037832545.1 Rhabdalestes septentrionalis | reverse complement strand
CACACACACACACACACACACACACACACACACACACACACACACACACACACACACACACACACACACACTGTGTGATTGTGCCTTCAGACAATAAGGATACATCATGCACCACATTTGTCTCGTAGCATGAGGCCCCATAGCTTGACTTAATTTCATTAAACTATATTATTTTAGACTATTTTATTGCTTTGTTCATGATCACTGGGGGCTCAGGATTTCACAACAGGGAATATTTCATTTCCCACATAAAATTGCTCACTCAACATCAACTGTTTGAGTTCAGGAAAAACACTTGGTCACATTTAGCTTCTATAAAACCACATACATTTAAGTTGTTTGGTTAATGCTTCATTTCTGTTTAGAAGTAGATGGGCAAGGACTATTCATTGTAAAATTGTACCACAAAATTTAAATGAGCAAATGAAAGTATACAAAAAGATTTAAAAGTACTAATGTTCTTTTCTATGTTTCTCACAAACAATGCAGGAGTAACACAAATTACAAACTCTTCTGATTCAAAAAAGCTCAAAACAGGTATTTCTGATTCTATGGGTGTTGCTATGTTCTAATGACATTACAAAACAGCAGCATTGAGAAGATGGCGCTCCTGAGAAAAACTCCAAGTGGGAATTAGAATTAGCAGGAACATTCAAATTGATTACCCTCCTGGAGGCCCTGACCACCAACCAGGCTCATATCAAGAAAGGCATGTTGCATATTGCATAATAAACAGAAAGAGTTTAAACAAATCCTTTACTCCTTGGTTCATACAGTCTATATATGGAACCTAGGTCTGTCTTTTTTACTCATTCATAGTTATGCTGTCAAGGAACAGAAGAGGAAACATTATTTGAAGAGAAAACTACATGACAGCTGCTCAAGCCAATATGGCATAACAAATGTATCCCTATTGTTATTATTATTATTATTATTTTCAGTCTTTATCTTTCAGAATGACACTAGCAGACATACCTGGCTTCACGTCTAAAGCTTGGCTGATATTTTTAGGCCAATTTGCACTTCGCGACAATCTTAAAGGGTACCTCAATATCAAGTTCATCTTAAATTACTCCTGTAATTATGTCCTGTAGTGTAAGAGGAATATTGTTAATGCCATGTGTGAAAGACTGTCAACTAATGAGAGCTGAGCGGAATTAAACTCGGCATGAAAGTTCTAAGCATGGTGGCTAATTCAAGAGTGCTTCACAGTCGTCTATGATGTTGTTTAGCAATTCCGCCAAACAGTAGTTGACCAGATATTCTGCAAGGTTTTAAGAATCTGAAGCACTGTTTGTCAGGATAACCTGAATGTTTGTGGTCTTTGATTCAAGGCAGATCTTGAATCAAAGAGACATAGGTTAGAAATTCCTGTAGTGTGGGCTTTTAATAAAATATAAAAAATCTAAAATATAACATACAATCCATGAGCATAAAGAATAACAAAAAAAAAGAAAAACACAATTTTTCTACAAAAGTTTCCCCAAAAATTGTATGAAAGGTTAAGAGAAAATGGGACTCCTTGCAACCATGCAATAGCAGGTAGACCAACGGCACTCAAGGTTTTAATCTTTGAGATAAAATCAAGCTCCACCCCTCTTTAGTTTTAAAACAGCACAAAGGATGTTGCTGTCCATCCTTCCAATACAGGAAAGTGACTCAGCCCTGTGGGTCTGACAGTTGTGTGGCTTGAGGCTTTATCAAGGAAAGCCTCCTTTGTCAAGAAAAAAATGCAGAATATGACAACCCTAATGCATGGACCTGAATAATTACTGTGCTAAATATTTTCCTAAACAGCTTTGACTTTTTCCTTTTTTTTTAAGGAAATGCAGTGAGCACAGCAAGTCTCGCTAACATACCGAAACAGCGCAGTGTGTACTGAGTCATTTTTATGGGCATTTTTTGCTTATCTGGCCTCTGCTGGAGATAAGCCATAAGCTTGCAAGTGTTGGCTTTTCCATTTCCATAGCACGGGTTCGGGGCCAGGCGGTTCTCTCTTGGGGTGAGTGTGTGAATGCTCAAGGCCATGCATGGTATCAGGATCCCGGCGAACCTCCCGAGCTCCTCACTGAGCCCGGCTTCGGCTTTGCACAGAGGGGAGACTCTTGGAGATAAACCCCCTCATTTGTGTCGTGAAGGTCCATATTATGCCGCACAGGTGTGACTCAAACCCATACACAAGCATGGAGCGGGCACAACAGGGAGCCTGGCAGTCCCTTTTCCAGGTGTTTTGGATCGATAAAAAAAACATGCTGCTTTTAATGGACTCAAGCAAACCATTCGCATAAGGCACAGGGGGAAGACAGAGCTGCGTGTAAATGTTTTCGATTCACCAGTACACCTCTGTGCTTCTACCCCGTGGTACATATTTTGAGTGTGCCCAAATACAGAGGTACCCTTTCTCCAGTCTCTTTATAGTGGTGGTTCCTCACTGAGAGTAATACGTTTACATTCTGTGGAAACCCCTGCAGCTCTTCTAACACCTTTGTTTTGGTCATATTAAGAACAGTCACAGGCGTTCTCTTCCTTTTAACAGTGCTCCGGCTCAGATGAGCTAAGTGCACTTCTCTTGTTCTTACCTATCTTTCATCTGTCTCTGCTCCCAAAGAGCCGTTAATAAAGCGTCTCTTATTTAGCTTTGATTTTTTTTAGATGTCTAATTGCTGCCAAGCGTCATGGCAACCGATGTTTGCTGAGCTATAGCGCATCATCACTAGTGGTAATCTGTGTGTGTGTGTGTGTGTGTGTGTGTGTGTGTGTGTGTGTGTGTGTGTGTGTGTTTGTGTGTGTGTGTATGATTAAACATAATATTTTATCCTGGATTTTATCCTGGAGTGTTGCACTACATCAGCCTCAAAGTACAAATTTGTATTTGCACATTTGTTAAGTCTTCCTCGTTTTTCTTCTAGTATGCACAAATAATTAAGTTATTATTCTAAATTAATTCAGAACAGCCAAAGAATTATATTAACTTGGTATGGTTTGGAGGATTTATTTTTTAATAAAGTTTATTTTATTCCTCTGGTTTTGATTGAGTGAGCCTGTATATTAACAAAATAACAATTTATGCATGTGGTCCGTAATCAGCTTGAGCAGTCAGCACGACCTGCTCTGGGCACTATCAGTGTACAAAATGCTATCAGTGCTGAACTCAGTTTGACATGTTTGCTGAACTCATCTGCACATCTAACTTGGCCTGAAAGCAGGGTCTTGATTAATAATGAAGAGGTGATTACTTTTGGTTTAAACGTAATGCTGCATAGAACATGTTCCTAGTTTTCACCTGTGTTCACACATGTTGTTTAGTGTCTGTTTTTTGAGAAACAATTAGAGTGAATGCCTGTTTCAGACAGAAAAATCATCCTGCATAGATCTCCAGGCAGGGTACCAGGATAAGCCTGCTTCATCTACTAGAATAAAGATGATCTTGTGTGTGTGACTTTTACTGACATTCAAACACATGGACAAGGAATAGTCATAGTGGACACAGGACAGTGTCAGTTCTAGCAGAAAGGAAGATAAAAGGTACAGGTTCAAACAGTGGAGATTGGGTTCAGACTTGGTTGGGAGCCCATAAAGCTGCTGTGAGAGTTTCAAATTGATTAAAAAGACAGTGGGATTTATTTCCATTGGGAATAAACTGTGGCTTTGAGTTTATTTTAGCATTTTACTTTTTTCTAATTTCATTTTTAATCCATTTAACATGATAATACCCATTTTACCCAAAGAATGAAACAGACATCCTGTGCCTAATTGAATGTGTTTATTAATATGTGCTGAAGGGGGTGCCCAAAGGGAGCCTAATAATAGGGGTGATGTGATACCTGCATTCTAAAGGGAGATACAGACAGTCTAGAAGAGATGGACCCAGGCATAGCCGCATGGTGAGACAGGCATAGGGAAAGCGGTCGGGTTGGACGGATTCAGGGAAAAAACAGTTCAGAGAGACTTACCCAGGGAACTGGAGCATCCGAAGCTCCGAGTACCCCCAAAAAAACAGAGCTTAGACATAATGTCTTGACAGGCAAATCCAGAGCAAAAATAAATAAATTAAGCAAAAAAAACCAAGGACATAGCCAACTCAATCACCTCTAGCAAACCCCACCAATCCGGCAAGCAGCATGAGTTCGAGCCCTGCTTATTGAGGGCAGATGTACAATATGTGCATGTTTTCATAGTCCTCTGTTCTCAATTTTTTAGGCCTTTCTGTTGGCTGAGTGTCTAGTGGGATCTCTGATTTTGACCTTCATGCCTGTTTCTATTATGGATTCTCCTGATGTTATGCTGTCTGCCTGTGTTTTGACCCCTGGCTGTCCTGACTATGATTTTTAGAAATGCCCTAATAAATTGTTTAAGAGACTGAAAACCTGCCAAAAAGACACTGTCCAGTTAGTTGGACTTAACTGACAGGAATACTGGAGAGCTAGCAAACGTTGTAGATGATAGAAGATGATGGCCATTCAGACAGTTTAGATGAGAGATTAGACACACCTGCATGAGGTAGATGAATACGAATTTGATTTTTATTTTCGCTTTTATTTCCTGCTGTGCATCCATGTTACTTTCCTGTTTTACGTGATTCATAAGATACTTGAAATGTACTCCTCTCAGTCCATCTGTATTTGTTTGATTGCTGAATTAACTGATCTTGTTTCAAAGGGAAAGTAATCTGGACAGATAAGAAGAGCTCTTTTTCCACAACCAGCAAAGCAATGGCGACAGTTGCTTCCACCAGAAAAAAAGCTCATGTCAGAATCTCTTTAGAGGACCATGAAATGAAAATGTAGGTACTGAATGTAGAATGTAAGGTGAAGATGAAGGAGAGAGGGGGAGAGGCAGAGAGAGATGCAGCAAAGTGTTTCAGATGTCAGTGCTTGCTGAAGTGAAATACATCAAAGGAGTAACCTTGTATTTCGGTTCAATTTTACGGATATAGCGCGTTTTACAACTGATGTTGTCACAAAGCAGCTTTAAAGAATCCAGGTCCAAGCCCCAAATGAGTAAGTCAAGGGTGACGGAGGCAAGGACAAACTCCCTAAAGCCGACGAAAGAAACCCAAGAAGCAGCCAAGAATCAAAAGCGAACAATCCTGCTCTGGTCAACACCAGATAACCCAAGAGAGAATGAACAAAAACACTATGGAGATAAAAGATTATTTAGAGCCTGTAGCAGATTTTATTGGAGTCTGTGAGAGCGGTACTTTGATTAAAGGGTGGGCACTGGTCTGGAGGGCAGAAGTACAGTATACAGTAATTGGAACAACAGGTTCTGTTGGAGTCTGTGTGAGTAAAAGTCTTGGTTGGTGGGCATGGAGAGAGGAAAGTTACTGAAATGTTCACTTTATTAATTTTTTTCCAGGCAGTCTTTTGTTCTAGTTGTCCATTCCTAGTTGTCCTTTGGTCATGTCCATTTCTGCAGTGTCCTAACCCTGGCAATATTTAGGAATGGAATATTGTTAAAAGATCAAATATTTAATTCAATCATGACATGATGCACTTAGAGACAGGAAAGAGAAAATGCTGTAAAAGGTCTAAAATAGCACATAGTTTAGTAAGAGAAGTGCAATGAATTGCAAAAGCATCCTGGATGGTCACCTTTTTCTATTTGGTGGCTCTGAGCAGTTTTGAGGAACAGCTGGTCCAGTGATGACATAAAAAAAGAAGTGTTTTCCTGAAAGGTCCTAAAAGCCACTCTTCCACAAACCAAAGACGTGCTCTACTAAAACATTAGTAGAAATATAAACGTGTTAGTAGTGTCAGCACACAGCTGCTGTTTGTTGGTGTGAACAGAAAGCACTTTTCAGCTCTCCCGCTGTCTTCAAGCAACATTCCGCCATGATCTCCTGTTTCAAGCTGAGAATACAGAGAACAGAGTTTAAGATAATCATGGAAGTGTCAGGGGCACCTTTCTAATGTTCAAGGGCGTACATTAGACAGGGATGCAAATATGGTATGTGCAGCATATGCCAATGGATGGGAAACCATATTAGGGAAGCGTTAACACAATGCATTAAATGAGGTTATAATAATATATTATAGTCTAAAGGCAACACATTACCCTAAACATTGTTTTGACAACTATTTGGCCAATAAAATTACAAGGTAAATGATGATCTCGCACTCATCAAAAGAATGAATTACCAAATGATTCCAATATGAAAGTGTTTGCAACATCAAATTGTAGGTAAAATTGGCACACTGGAGAAATTAATCAATAGAGTCAAGATTTACAACAAAAACTGCCATACAAAATGCAATAAACTCTTTTACACAAGGAAAAGCAATAACAGGTCCCAACATGACCCATACAAATGCTAGAGGACAAAACTGCATGTGGTTTTTCAAAGCCAAGGACAGGTCCAAACTAAACATAATTAAATATACCACAGATAAGTTAAGACCAGTACATAGTAAGTCACATATCTGAAATAGACAAGGCCTACTGTGACAGCTGACAGTCAGTTGAAAATCAGTTGAGCTGTAGGATGGTAGAATTCCATTTAATCAGTGCAAAATCAAAATGACAGGGGCGCTAAATCACATCTTGCACACACACCTGAAGACATGAGTGGTTGTGTCCCTTACTGAGGAGAGCTAACATCTGGGACACTAATGAAAAAGCAGATCTTGTTAATGCACCGCTCTTGTTATCTAGTTAATTCGCAAAGAGCCTTCTGGGCCATGTGGATGACACATGAACCTTGGCTTTTATTAGCAGGACCAAGATCAAGCTTAAGCTAAACCTAGCACTTTAAGTAGTCCATCTAGAACACACATAGCGTTAGTTCGGTTCTTCGAGCCAGCGCATGTCCCGATAAGAAACCTAAATATAAATAAGAGATTTATATTTAAATCTTTGGCAGGGGGGCCAGGAGCAATTCCTCCTGTGTAGAACCGCTAATAACTAAAAGTCACCAGCTTGGTTGGGGTGTGAGAATGTTCTTACCCACTATTTTATACACTAATCATTGTCTTCACAAATAATATTTTGTGCATTCCAGAGACCTTTGTAAAGAAAGTCGTGGAACCTTATAACAAACCAACAATATTAACTGCATTTTCTAGAGAGATTTGACCGGAACACAATAGGAGGGTTAAATGAGGGTTAACGTTGTATTTTAATTCTCCTAGCTCAAGACTTGACACTAGACTTCAAAACAAAGCATTTAAAAGCAATGTGCCCTGTTCAAAATCCAATTCATTGTACTTTCTGGATGCCAAAAATAGCTGTTCCCCTCCCTCCATTAACACCTGGCTAATTTCCTTATTGATTTGACACTTACTTTGGCATTAATGTTGCATTGTTAGAAAAGGGCACAGGTTCTACAGTCAGGTCAAAGTTAATAGTGGACCAGACTCCCTGATGAGGCCACAGGCAGGTGGTCAGTTTAACTGGCTCTTCTCAAATGATTTCCTCTGACACATTCATTTACATGCCAATATCTGAGGGTCACTCTTGAACAAGGTGTCATGATTGCTCTTTTTGCAGACAGGGTGATTTTAATTACAAGCATTTTAATGAAGTTATTTACTAGAGGTAGAAAATAACAAAACAGACTATTGAATATTTGGAGGTATTTAATGTATTACTCCTTTATTTCTGCACTGTCCCGGAGGAGTGCTTCAAGACGGTTCTCTTCAACTGATTTTAATCAAATGCTGTTACAAAGATTCAGATTAAGAATGAACTCAACCTAATGAAATGTTCTCTTAATTTTCAATACAATGGTCATGCGAGTTCTGTTACACTGTAAACCCACAGTCTGTAAAAATACTCTCATTAGTTGTTTGTACACATTGGCTATAAATGTACTGGACAATTCAACTGCTCCTCTAATTAAATATAGAATTAATTAGCAATATACATACATACACGTAGTATCACCCAGGAACATGGCACACAAACATGTAACAAGTTCTATACATGTAAGAATGTTGACCTTATATCTGGAACTGTAAGATGACCAAGGATGTTTAATAAAGCAAATGAATGCAACCTCCATCATGTTAGAGGGATTCTTTATAATTGTGCTATATAAGAGCATCATTGTCAGAATAATTTGTCATCTTGTGATAACTGGCATGAGAGATTAAAATTACTTAAGTGTTACATTTGTAATAATGTCATCCACTGGTTATGCATATGTTATAAAGCCGCTATAAATGTTGCTTTAAAGTGAAGCGTGTCCAAATGTGTGAATTTTCCTCCTATAGCCTCCAAACATATATCACTGACTTTGAAATAGCAATTGAGGCAATGCATGTGATGTCACAGTGGGTGTAAAACACTGGTTACCCCCCAAGTGGCTGAAACTCTTGCTTACGAAGTGGAATCCATTATCGTTCAGCTCAAATGCCGTAACACACACACAATCACACAACATTTCTTGCCAATTTTGGATGTGTGTGTTTAAGAATACATTCAGCTTGAAATTGGAGCTATCCTTTTACAGACTGCTGAAAGCTGAAAAATAGAGAACCAAGTCATTTGCAGCAATTTGCAGAAACAACTAGAATCCTTGGCATGGAAACTTGCATTTGCGGCTGCCATTTTGTGCCAGTTATGTTAGATTTTTGGGTTAAATCAAGCAATATACAATACTGACTACTTATCATGATAGTTTGATCATGTTTTATAACAAGACAACCCCAGTTTCAGAGAAAGATTTGTCGGCACATGTGCAGTGTTAACTGCCACAGCTATTCTGACCTGCAGCGATGCGCTGCATCGGAAGCAGAGTGTGGAAGTCCAAGGCACTGAGAACCAAGCAGGGGAGACACATGATAGCATCGCCTCATTAGTAGAGCAGATTGAATATTTAAACTCTGGAAGTTGAACACTGAGGGGTCAGGATTACGAATTAGATATTGTGTCCCACAAATTTGTTCAGGAACTTCTTAAACTGGTGAAACTGCACCTCTGTCTCTCAATTTCTAAACCATTTGCAACAGTGGAGAGGATACTTCAACTCGGGTTACATGTCATGGCAAGCAGGCTTCATCATGAAAACATGACTGATTGCTTTGTAATATCACAAATACCTTCCCAATAGGGCTGTGCAAAGCGGCCGGTATTTGCATTTATATTTGTATTTGAGTAAAATTCAGGAGTAAAAATCCAGCTGTCTAACTGAGTTATGTTAACAGAGCCAACATGAGCACACCCGACTGCAGACATCAATAATGCAGCATAATCTAATAAACTCCCAGTCAAAACTTCCCGAAAGTTATAAACTGACTCTGGAACCCAGTTTAAGTGCAAAAATCTATTCAACAGAAATAGTGATGCAGTTAAAGTTTTGATCAGCTAACTCTTGTCTGTTGCTGTGTGCAGCAGCCTGTGCCAGTCATGTCTTTCAATCCCTCCCCCGAATCCTCAACGTAACTTACACACTCACTCCCTCACTCACTCACTCATTTATTCCGGCACCCAGCTTTATGATAAAATGTTTTTTTTTTGTTCCCAAATACAAATATTTGTAAAGTATTGGTTTGAAATAAGTATTCATAAAAAACATGTTATTTGTGCCCTAGTGCGTCAGAAGCATTTTTCATGTGAAGGGGATGTGTGGGGGCGGGATTTGTGCGTGTGGGGTTTGTGAATGTGGGGGCGGGGTATGGGTGGGGGCGGGGTTGCTGCATGCATGCAAATCTCATTCTGGACAGACAGGCTGCTGGGATTTCCAGTGGTGTGTGTTCTTCTATCGATTTAGAGGAGTGGATTCAAAGATTCAAGATTCAACAGCGCTGGGTGAACTCAGTTTTAATGTGAATTTGTGGGAGGGTCCAAACGAATCATTATGAAATGTGAGGGGGACACGCACCCCTCTGGTTGAATGGCGAGGACGCCCATGTTTGTGCCTTTCTGAATACCGTATTCAGGTTTGGCTCCACAGTGGGTTCCCTGCCAAGCTCCTGTCAGGCTGACTGGGTTCCACGGTAGAGGATGGCGCTGGCTTATTTTGTGCAGAATTAGAAACCCCTCCATTCACACGTGGGAAGAAACAGATTAGCCACAAGGAGATTGAATCTGCTCGAGGAATTTCTTGAGCGAATCCATGTTGAAGAAAGAGTGATTGGAATGTTGAGTCAGTAATATCGAATGCTGGGTCCAACTCTGCCTGCAAGCCTCATTAAAGTGGAGCAAAATGTCAAGTGGTGGACGGGCACATAGACGAGATTGTGTGAACATGTTGTGCTTTGTGTGATCTCTTTGAAACCATAGTGCATAGTAAGTATTTGTTCAGGTAAAATGATATTCAAACAACCCATTATATCTTGACTGTTACTAGAGACAACCTAGAAGGGAATTATTAACCCTGGATTTAATTTATAATAGACAATGGGGAAAATGGTCAGTCTAAAAGGGAATTTTTAATCTTAGGCATGATGCGTACGTCAGTTAAAAACAGTGCATGAATACTTTACTGTAACGGTTTTAGTTATTTCACAGTAATGTATGCTGTAATTTCACCAGATATGTGGTTTTGCCGCGCAGTCCGACTGCAGGGGGCGTATTCCAAGGGAAAAGTGAAGCCAGATTGAACGCTCCATACTTCAGTCAGCCACTGGCATGGAATCATCAGGCTATTCGTCATGTGACTACACAGATTTACTGTCGGTGCTTAGGGGTTTGACAACAATTTGGCAACACTCTGTTTCCAATCTGTTGCTTCTAGGGACCTGTCATTTGTCATCATCTGAATTCAGCACTAACATCATGTTCATCATTGTGGATGTCAAACATGGGTTCAGTCTTTTGGCCCTAAAAGGCATGTACATGCTACAAGAGACCTTTTTGCATGACCTTGCTGTACCTGCTGCAACACAGAGGTTTTCATATTGAGTGCAGGAAGGAGAGGCTCTCTGCTGGGAGACTTGCTTTTTATGCTGTTTAGCTAGGATCATTTTTACACTTAACCCCATCACATGCTAAAAGATATTTTCTGTGTGCACGGAAGAACTTGCAAGTCAGCACACAGAATTCCCTCAGAAGTTGTTAGCTGAAGAGGGAGCTTCAAGGGCAAATTGAAAATGGGCTGATAATAACTCTGGATGAAGTGGGCATAGTTTCGGAGTTTGTAATGTTTCTCATGCTCCCGTTCCGCAGAGGAAAGTTCATTTCTGTCAGCAGTTGATGATCGAGGTTTCACATTTCAGTGAAGCAAGTCAGCCTTCCTCCACTTAAATTAGTTTTCAATTAGCGAGACATTTGTTAGTTTTTGCTCACTGCAGAAATAGTACCTTTCAATAATTCTTCAACTTCTTCAAGAGCTTGAGAAGGAAAAAAAGGACTGTATATGGTTTCAGGTGGTGCTCTATTATAACTGTCTGAAACTGTAATGAACATTTACATTAAAAAAACATGCATTTCCATAACATGACATCAAAATAGGCACAAAACAGCCTTTATGACATCTGACACTTGCTGGAATAAGCCTTTATAAATGTGTGTGTTGATTAACAGTTCTAGATATTAATAAGTTAAGTGTGAGGTATAAACTCCAAGTAGGTACTTATTTTGGATAACATAATACATTAGATTAAAATTAGTAGACAATTTTCAAAAATTTCACGGTATAATCTCTAGAGTACTGTGTGTTCTGGTATAAAATACAACCAGGTTACTGGTTCTGGATGTTAACCTATTAAATTATCATTTGTTTGAGTCACAAGAGGAGAATATAAAGTTGCCATAAGCAGAAATAGGTAGTTATGAAAAGATGGTACTGAAACAAAAGAATGGTATCGTGTTTTTGTATATATCTTACCTAGAACCGTAAATGAGCTATAATAAAAATAAATGATCCTTACGTTTTTCAGGTCCACACCATTTACATTTACATTACTAGATGTCTAACATGTAACAATACAGTGTATTTCAGTGCTTAATATGTTTGAACCCACCTTGCTACTTCCTTGTTCCTTAAAATAAATAATTATGGACTTAATTAACTTAATAGCTAGAACTTGTTTGGCATTTCAGAGTACAGAGTCCTGCATTTACATGCAGATTCCTCTTTCTATTACTTCAAATGGACACACACACACACACACACACACAGACACTCACACACAGACACATACACACACACACACCTCTTTAATGTACTCTGTACTAATAGCTCTTTGCTCTCTCTTTGGCAGACACAGAATTAAGTGTTCTCTTGCACCAGCCCTTCACACTTATATATTCTCTCTCTCTCTCTCTCTCTCTCTCTCTCTCTCTCTCTCTCTATCTCTCTCTCTCT